>OY720037.1:17839394-18103843 GCA_963082485.1 Eudonia mercurella
TGAACTTATTTTCTAATATAATATCTCTTAACCATAATACTTTCTCAAAACCATTTGTGAATATGCATTTGTCATAAAAAATCTTATCGTATTTTCCTGTACGTTTAAAAAACGTTTTAAATATTGGAGTACAAATGAACTACTCATGTAAGTATGTGAGGTAAAGTGGTCTTGTTGCTAAATAGGTACTGATAGTGAATCTGAGAACTTTATTATTCAGGTAGGACATTACAGTCTCTGTTTATATTATTGTCTTGCATAATTATGCGAGACTATAGTAAATTGAGAATATTTTTTATATAATTATTCAAGTGTTACACAAGATTTTCAAACAATATAATGATAGTGTTTGTGGGTAGGTATTAAAGAGAAATTCTTACAAGGATATTACCAATTTCACTTTATTTCATTGAAGAATAATATACAAATCGTTTACTTACTATCAATACTATTTAACAAAATATCATTATTATTATTACATAGAGGTACATCATTATTATTATTACATAGGTTACATAGTTATTCGAATATTAAATTATTGGTACAGCGTATCTTGTATATCTTTTAACACTTTTCTAACGTCACAATACACATTATCAAATATGCTTTGAGCAACATATTGAGCACTGATTTCAGGCTCACATTGGTTTTGTTCTTTTAGAGTTTGTGCGTCGTACACTTCAATTTTGATGATTTTTGTTGCTTTCTTGGATGGTTTCTTCATGCTCGTGTAGAAACCAACTTTGGTTTGTCTCCTTGTATGTCTTATGGGACCGACAACATCCTCGCCTTGGTTTTCTGACTCAGGGCTGCGACTTAAGTCAAATGGTTTGGCGGAGATGAATGGAAAAAGATCTTCAGTGTCCTGAAATAAAAACATTATACATTATGACCAATACTCCGGGTGAGTACACTTATTGAGTACAATTATTTTTTACCGTTTTACTCTGGACTGAATATAATATAATACTTACCGACATTGCTTATATCCTCGAAGGTACACGTCCACTCGCTACCAGATTTAAACAAAAGTAATGTTTTTTTTTACAAAATTTTAACAGAATTAAAATGATATTGGGTACAAACCATATCTCTTATTCTAAGAGTATTAAAGTTTAGAATTGAATGTTTTACGAAGGGTGTTACTTATGACCTTTTCTCATTTAGACATCCATCTAATGTGATTCATTTTAAAGTAGCGTGCAGCAGTAGCTATGCACTGTGATACCTGTGTTTTGTTTGTGTGTGAGCGATATCAATAATTGAGAATACGAATTTGGCTATAACGCTTAGCTTGCTATTGCTATGATCTGTATGATAAAAACTAACACATGTAAAGTTACTGAAACCTATAAATATACCCCCTTCACCATAACGACGTAACAGTCTTGTTGGTGTGCTTAGAGGCTTTTATTGAAATCACTTAGCAAGTGTTGTTTAAAAAAGAAAAGAATCATCAACAAAGATGTAAGTACTCATACTTATTCACTTATATTTGATATTTAGACACCGTAGTAAGTAGTTTGAGTACTCAAGTATACAAATTGTCACTTTTATTCATTATTACAACGGATAAGCGGTGTTATATTATTTACTACGTGTTATAGGTTGTGTACTCAGGTACACACATTGTTACTTCTATTCATATAACAAACGAACGCATTTTTGCTAACTACTTACTTGTTATAGTTTCGAGTACCCGAGTACAAAATACTTACGATTTTATTCATTACTACCATGCAAAAGACGTACTGCTAATTTGTTGTGGTTTGAGTACTCTGGGAAAAAACTAAAACTTTTAACCATTAAGTATTACAACAAAGAAAAGATGTAAGTAATGTGATTTATTATTTCAGGTCTAAGAGCAACTTATTCTCAGACGACGCATACGATTCCTCGAGTTCATCGAGTTCGTCCAGTTCCTCGTCTTCTTCATCGTCAAGTGTACAAACGGATAAGCGCGTGACGCTGCCGCCGGCGCCGCCGGTTACCGCACCGAGTGAACTTATCAATATGGCAGAGCCTGGCCCGTCTACAGCGCCTGTAATTGAGACAAAGGCAAAGGCGGCGAAGAGGAAACATGATGAAGATGCTAAGAAAAAATCTAAAAGGTAATCATTATTAATAATTGTTACCGTAATTATATGCTATAATATACTTTTATTTGCCTATTATTATAGCATTAGTTTAACGTTTTTGTTATTGTTGTTCCAGATCTAAGGAAGAGGCTAAGCTGTCAGATTATAAAATACCTAAAAAGAAGTTGGCGGCTACAACTGATGAAATCCATACAGTAAAAGCTGATAAAAATAAAGGGTAAGTTACTAAAGTATCGACCATATTAGAGTTGATTCTAGTACCATGTGGTGTGTGTGTGTGTGAGTGTGAGTGTGTGTGTGTGTGTGTATGTGAACATTATTTTTATTTATCAATTATTTAACAAATGTATTTTATACTTCCAGCACAAAAGCTACAGTAAAGAAAGTATTAAAGGACAAAAGAGGGAAAAAACGAACGACTGCAAATGATATCCTGGGTGATGATAGTGATGGCGTCGTTGAAGATACGTACGGTACTGATGACTTAAATTCGTATATTTACCGTCGCGTTGCCAACGGCTATACAAAACAATACAAAAATGATCTACAGGGTAGTCATTATATCGACCTTAAAATTTATATGTGTAAAGAACTGGAAAACGTTAAACCAAAACAGAGGTGGCGCAAATCAATATTAACTTTAAAAACTAAAAGCGATGACAACACTAAAGCTTGGCATCACTTGGTTGACTTTTTAAAGGACATTAAGTCACAATTTAAAGACGTGCCGGTATCTTTTGTGAGCACATCAAATCACCCTTGAATTGATTAGCTTACTTATTTTCGTCTATCGTAATCCAATTCTAGTAGTACTTAGGTATAGTATTATGTTCCATTATGTCTTTGTATACAGACAAATTAAATACTTCTTAATTATGTTATTAGTTGTAATTTCTATGTAATTAAACTCATATTCAAATATTTACTTTTTGTTTTTTCAGAGAGGGTTCCAAGTAATAGTATTACATGCGACAAATGTAATATTAAGCTAGACAAAACTAGTTACAAGTATCACTTAAGGACAAATTTACATAAGAAAAATTGTATTTTAAAAACTGAGTTAGAAAATGTAGACATAATCGCCACTGCCTTTAGGAATAGAATCATTACATACAAAGTAAACCCACTTCAAAATTGTATTTATTTGATACCGGAAGAGTTTCTGTGTGATATAGATCAAGTTGTAAAAAAATTAATTAGTTCAGCATTAGAGAAACACAAATGTATTAAAATTAATTTCGAAATGTTTGCCAATTTTGTTTTGCCCAAATCAGATTGGCAACAGATAAAATCATTTAATTCTAAGTATGAATCAGTATTTTGTAATACAGATCTTAATGAAATGTATTCAAATGTTAGCAGTACTTTAAAGGAAAAATTATCTGAATTTGAACATTCTGAATCCGGCTGGTCGTTTGAATCTGTAAGTCATCTTGAGGTAAACATAAACAAGTATTCGCCTTTAAGAGGCGGTAGTTACTTAGAATTACCTAAAGCTATAAAAAATACAAAGAGTTGTCTTAATATAAGAAATAATGACAACTTTTGTTTTGCGTGGAGCATAGTTGCTGCATTATATCCTAGTAAAAAAAGTGTAAATAGAACAAGTTCTTATCCTTATTATTCATCAGTACTAAAGACAAGGGGTATGGCTTTCCCGCCGACTCCATGTGATATAAAATTATTTGAGAAAAATAATCCATGTATAAGTATTACTGTGTACGGTATTGATAAGAAACATACCATAACCGGACCTTTATATATTACAAATGAAAGAAAAAGCAACCACGTTAATTTGTTGTATATTGAAAAAAACAAATGTGGTCACTATTGCTTGATAAAAGATCTTGAACGGCTTGTGCGTAGACAGATGACTCGTCATCATGGACAAACTCACTTCTGTGAAAGCTGTTTACAGTTTTTTCCGTCTGAGGCTAAACTTGATGCTCATAACTGTTCAAAAACTCTAGCTGTATTGCCCGAAGTTAATACTAAACTATTTTTCAAGAACTTCGAAAGACAACAAAAACATAAGTTTGTTATATATGCGGATTTTGAAAGTTTGTTATGTAATCATTCTGAAAGCATTACTGGTAATACTGAAACTTACAAAATACATAGACCTTCATGCTTTGCTTATTACGTGTGTTGTGCATATGATCCTAGCTTAAACAAATTTGTTTCTTATAGAGGTCCAGACTGTGTTGAAGTATTTATAAGACGTTTAATTGAAGATTCATTATTTATTGATGAGATACTCCGTAGTCATAGAGTCATGAAACCTCTTACTAAGCAAGAAGAGAACGAATATCGTAATGCATCCCATTGTTATATTTGCCGGGAATCGTTCACAGTCAACGACAAAGTACATGATCATGATCACATTACATCAGAATTTCGCGGAGCTGCTCATTCAAAGTGTAACATATTGTTTCGAACTAAGCCCTTTATTCCAGTAATATTTCATAATCTTACAAACTATGATTCGCACTTATTTATTAAAGAATTAGTTAAATATGCCGGTGATATTAAAATTATTCCAAAGACTAAAGAAAAATACTTAACAATTACGAAATACTTTGAATTGTCTAATTCCCGGTCCTTGCAAATAAAATTTATAGACTCATTTCAATTCCTTAGTTCCAGTTTAGATATGTTGAGTAAAAGTCTTGAGGAACAAGACTTTTGTCACTTATCAAATGAATTTAAAAATAAGGTGCAGTTTCATTTAGTTAAACAAAAAGGTGTGTATCCCTATGATTATGTTGATTCATGGTCTAAATTCAGTGTGAACCAAATTCCATCAAAAAAATATTTTTTTAATAGTTTAACATCTGAGCACATAAGTGACGAAGAGTATTTGAGAGCGAAAAAAGTTTGGGATGTGTTCAATGTTCGTTCTCTTGGAGAGTACACAGACCTATACCTCAAAAGTGACGTATTGTTATTGTGTGATATATTTGAAAAATTTAGGAACAGTTGTTTATATTACTATAAGCTTGATCCTGTTTTCTATGTAACGTCGCCTGGCTTAAGCTGGGATGCAATGCTTTTGCACACTGGTGTAAAGTTAGATCTAATAAGCGACATCGATATTTATCAAATGTTAGAAAAGGGTATTCGCGGAGGTTTAGCACAATGTTCTATGAGACACGCTCAAGCTAATAACAAATACCTTTCAGAATATGACTGTTCTAAACCGTCTACCTTTCTAATATATCTCGATTGTAATAATTTATACGGTTATGCAATGATGCAAAAAATGCCAATATCAGATTTTAGGTTTTTATCTAATGAAGAATTATTTAAATTTAATGTTCTCAATATATCAGATGATTCAGAATATGGGTACATCTTAGAAGTAGACTTGTTTTATCCAGATCATTTACATACAACTCATAGCGACCTACCCTTTGCTCCAGAAAAATTTGTTCCACCGGGTGGAAGAACAAAGAAATTAATCGCTAGTCTTTATAATAAATTCAATTACATTATACACTACGTGTATCTAAAAGAATGTTTGAAGCATGGTTTGGTTTTGAGTAAAATACATCGCATTATTAAATTCCGCCAAGAAAGATATTTGGAAAAATATATTCAGTTAAATACTCGCTTACGTCAAGCTTCTAAATCTACATTTGAAAAAGACTTTTTTAAATTATTAAATAATGCTATATTCGGGAAGACGATCGAAAATAGAAGAAAACAAGTAGATGTAAAACTGATAACTACATGGAGAGATATTAATAACAAAACCAATAAAAAGAATGGGGCTGAAAAATTTATTGCAAAACCCAACTTACACAGTATTAGTATATTTTCAAAAAAATTTGTGGCTATTCAGCTTAAGCAAGAAAAGGTCACATTAGATAGACCAATATACATTGGTTTTTCTGTCTTAGAATACGCCAAACAACATTTATATCGATTTCATTACGATTTTATGAAAATTCAATATAATAGAAATGCGAAATTATGCTACACCGATACAGACAGTCTTCTTTATTTGATAACAACGAAAGACTTTTATAAGGATATGCAAACAAACTTGTCAGAGTTCGATACAAGCAATTTTGAGGAATATAACATGTATAATATTCCGAGACAAAATACTAAAATTCCCGGCCTATTCAAAGATGAAATGGGGGGTGATGTTATAAAGGAGTTTATAGGATTAAGAGCTAAACTATACTGCATACAGAGCGAAAAATGTCAAATAAAAAAAGCTAAGGGTGTTTCTAAATGTGTTACGAAACGTATCACTCCAACCCAGTATCGAAACACATTAAATGATAACCTAAATATTAAATTTAAAATGAGTGTTATAAGATCAATGAAACATGTTATATACACTCAGAAAATTAAAAAACTTGTTCTTAATCGAAATGATGACAAGAGACAAATAATGTCGAATCAGAGTTCTACGCTACCTTGGGGTCATTGTGATACATTGTTTTGATACTTACGTGAATAATCTTGTTCTATTTGGCACTTCTCCACGAGTAAATACATAATAATAATATACCGATTCATTTACTTGCAGTATTCAATCAGATTAGAATTACTATTGATTTGAGATGATATCAGTTACGATAGTTGTCGGTTTATCAGGTAACCAACAGATGTGTCAGATGTATCAGAGGTGACCGGTGTTTATGTAAACATAGCGTACCATAATATAATATTATAAGTCGAATCAAAAAGTATGATGTTGCTGCTTCTTCAGTATCGCACAGGAAATCTTTTTAAGTGTTTAATGTTAATAAGGTACTTGATTAGGACTTCAATTCTGATTGGCTGTATTGTATTAAATAGTATTGTAATAAAATAAACATATTTGAAGAGGTTTTTGTTTTATTATATACTTACCTAAAACATTTCAAGAGTATAAATAGACTAAGCATTCACTGACTTTCTTAAACATCAACATGAATTGGATTAAGCAACCACTAGCATTAGAAGTAAGTAACATCAATATTGATTTAAAGTCTGAATCATTTGCAAGGCATAGTGTTCTTTTACCGAATAACATTCGCTGCGTAATATGCGGACCGTCAGACTGTGGAAAAACCAATGTTATGCTCAGTTTACTGTTGCACCCTAATGGATTAAAATTTAAAAATATATATCTTTATTCAAAGACTTCGTTTCAACCAAAGTATCGACTTTTGTCTCATATATTAGCAAGAATACCTGAAGTTAATTATTTTGTTTTTAAAGACGATAAAGAAGTTCTTCATCCTAATAAAGCATTGCCACAATCTGTAATGATATTTGATGATGTTATTTGCGAAAATCAAACTAATATACGTAATTATTTTTGTATGGGACGCCATAAACAAATAGACTGTTTTTATTTAACACAGACTTACTCAAAAATTCCAAAACAACTGATACGTGATAATGCAAATTTGCTAGTTGTATTTAAACAAGATGATACAAATTTAAAACATGTTTATGATGAACATGTAAATAGCGATATCTCATGGTCGCAGTTCAAAGTTATGTGTTCGACTATTTGGAAGAAACCCCATACATTTTTAGTCATTAATAAAGACAGTGCAATAAAGAATGGAAGATATAGAAAAGGGTTTGACGTCTTCATAAGTTTGAATTAGCATGCTCTTTAAATAAATCTTATTGTTATACCTATTATCATTCTTAATTTACTTTTAATGAAAAACAGAAGTATATTTAGTTGAAAGATGGAGCAAAGTATTAAAGAAGAACTAATAAAATCAGTTGATTCAATAAAATCTAAAATACGAGCTATGCGAGACGTGGAAGATGAAACTGACATTGCTATGGCAAAAATTTTAAAACCCGTTTCCAAGCCATTAACGGCTTTCATTAAACAAAACAATTATTCTAAACAAGACTGTGAATTTTCTATCATGAATAAAAACGGAAATGATGGTTCCGAAACATCATCAAACTATGAAGACACTGAATACTACAATAGTAATCTTTCTGATACCAGTAACTTTGATTGCAAAGAAGAAAAAAAGAGTCTTACTCAGTATATCAAGCAAGCCGCTGCTAAGCGCGCTTCTTTGCAAAAGGATGACCTAGTTAGTATCTATGACACAATAGGTGTTAATATACCATTTGGTATTAGAAACGAAAATAAAGAATTGTATATGGGGAAATCTACTGTCAAAATGTCTAAGACAGATAACGCTTTGAGTAATGATCCTATTTATTATGTCACACTAGATGATAAAGCATATGAACTCACTCCAGGCATAAGAGAGTTATTGCTAAAGAAGAAACCTGACTTAGGACTTGTTTCGGATAAAGATAAACTTGTATATAAAGATATGTTATCAATCAGTAACGCCCATAAAAGGGATTTTGATCCAAATGGACAAATCAAAGGTGATAAGAGTCTCAAATACCGCGAAATAATAAAACCTCTTATTGAAGCTAGTTGTTCATCGACTAATTTTAAAAGCCCTACAACAAGTATTGCAAAACAAGGTGGCAGTCTGCCGAAATTGAAAAAATATAAATCGAATACTGATTTGATTTACTGGGACGATCCCAACGAATTAATTGAACGGTTAAAGATATTAGTTGCTTCTAAAGATGCGGGAAACAGTAATCATGACAATGAAATTCTTGCTATCATTGAAGAATTAAAAGAGGCTGACATCATAAAGGCATAAAAGAAGATACTTAACGATTTCATTATCAGTATTATTCGATTACAGTAAGAAAGACGATAAATTAAATTGGTTGCGTAATAAAAAAATGAGCAAAGTAGATGTTGTGAATGAGATACACAGAAATGCTAGATTAAACTTTCCGAGAAGACATGTTATAATGAAAGATATAGATGATTTGTGGCAAGCCGATTTAATCGACATGCAAAACATTTATAAGAAGAACTCAAACTTCAAATACATTCTCATAATAATTGACACGTTTTCAAAATACGCTTGGGCTTCTCCATTAAAACGTAAGACGAAAAATGATGTAAGTGATGCTTTTAAAACATTACTTGTAAAAGGACGAATACCTAAAAGCTTACAAACTGATTTGGGGAAAGAGTTTTATAATAATAAATTTAAAGATCTCATGAATTCCTTTTTCATTAATCATTATTCAACATACTCAACAAAAAAGGCTTCCATCGTGGAAAGACTTATTAGAACTGTTAAATCTAAATTATACAAGGCATTCAGTTTAAAGGGTAACTATGTGTGGATTGATAATACACTGAATGACATAATTAAACACTACAATAATACATACCATCGAACTATAGGTTGTAAACCCGTTGAAATTAATCATTACAATAAAAAATCCGTATTAGAGAGATACGCACGAATACATAAGATTGACTGCAATACAAATAAAGAAAAAAAATTGGGAGTTGGTGATTATGTACGTGTAAGTAAGTATAAAGGAGCCTTTGAAAAGGGCTACACACCTAATTGGTCTGCAGAAATCTTCAAAATTAATAAGGTACAAAAAACTTCACCATTAACCTACATTTTAGAAGATTCAAGACTTCAACCAATTCTTGGTGCATTTTATGGTCATGAACTGCAGAAGACAATGCATTCTCATTTATATCTCGTGGAAAAGGTTTTAAGAAAGAAAAATAATAAAGTTTTAGTAAAATGGTGGGGACTACCATCCAGTGAAAATAGTTGGATTTATCACTCTGACATTGTGTAAAGTTATATTAAAATAAAAAACATAGTATTGCGGTCTTAGTTTTAAAAAGAGCATGAAAGGATGCAGTCTTCTTAATTGGTTAATAAATCATTTACCATTTGAACTTCACTTTCCTGGTTATAATTACTGTGGTCCTGGAACAAGATTACAAAAAAGACTTATTCGAGGAGACAGAGGTATAAATCTTTTGGACGAATATTGCAAAGAACACGACATTGCATATAACAGGTGCTTATCTTTAGATAGTCGTCATAAAGCTGATTTAAAGTTGATGAAAATGGCAAAGATACGGGCAACAGCACCCGATTCAAGTTTTGGTGAGAAATTAGCTGCACATTTTGTCAACAAAGCAATGCTGGCTAAAGTGAGTACTGGTGCAGGGTTGAAGAGCACTACCAAAAACAAAAATCTTGTTTCCAGAGCTGGTTTTAAGAAGCATTTAAAGCACATTATATCCCACACAAAGAAACGTCTTTCAAATATCAAACCAACCTGCAAGAAAGCAGCTATTGATTTAGCAATTGCCGCTGCTCGAGAAATTGCACCAAGTTTTTCTATTAAACTTCCCAGAGTAATTCCTGTACCAAAGACTGGTGGATTTTTACCGCTTATACCCATATTTGCTGGACTATCTGCTGTTGGCAGTTTGGCTGGAGGAGCTTCGGGCATTGTCAAGGTTATTGAAGAAGTTAAAAATGCTAAAAAACGACTTTCAGAACTTAAAAGGCACAATGAAAAAATTGAATCTGTATGCATTGGAAAAGGTTTACAACTGAAGCAACATAAAAATGGTTTAAGAATTTGTTTATCCAAGAAAACGAATAAAAAAAACTAAATCGTAGGCTACCCAAACGACCTCTTACTAACATTGATATTCTAAAGCATGCTCGAGATATCCCATACTTTAGAGGTGTATTTATGAGAGATCAGTTACCACAATGTCCCCAACCAATAGAATGTGGTATTATTAATTTAGACAGTTCTCAAAATGCAGGTTCTCATTGGGTAGCCTATGTGAAGGTTAGAGACTACGTTGAATACTTTGATAGCTACGGTAATTTAAAACCTCCTACAGAATTTATACAATACGCAGGGTCTCGTATAAATTACAACTATGACAATCACCAAAAGAATCATCCCTACAATTGTGGTCATCTGTGTCTTAAATTTCTCAATAACTTCTGGAAAACATATTACGATTTTGTAAGATGACAATCTAATGTATTGATCCAAATAAATGGCATGAATCAAATCACCAAGTGAACATTCTTCTATTGTCTGTGATAAGGATCGAATGTTATCTTGTGTGGGAGGATCTTACATAATTGTATTACTGTCACATAAATACGTGAATTAGTGCTTAAAACTCCATTGGACCATCAGTACTTGAACTTACCATAGAACATTATAGCTTTACCAGTGACTAAAAAAAGTATTTACAACACATTTACATACTTCCGTAGACCAAAATGATTGTTTTTGATAAAAATGTGAATACAAAATTGCAAAAACTCAATAGTTCTTCTAATTCTAAAGTGAGCAGACGTATTAAAAAAATTAAGCAAATAACAAAATCTAATAAGAAATTTCTTCAAGCACTTGGATTTAAAATATGAATATCCTACAGATTTCTGATGTACCGCAATTTGATAACACAATTGAGAGTTATGAAATACATACGTACAGTCCCTATAGTAATAGCTTCAGAGAAAACGATGAAATTCGGATACCTATACAACAACAAGACTTATATGTACTCCCGTCCGCTAGTTCTATTTACATCGAAGGGTATGCTACGCCGATCGGGAAAGACCAAAAACCGATCAAGAAAGATTTGGCTTTTACTAACAACCCTTTTATGTTCTTGTTTCAAGACATCAGATATGAACTGAATGGCATTGAAATAGATCGTACAAAGAATAGTGGAATAACAACAACTTTAAAATCATGTATATCCATGAATAAAGGTGATAATAGAGTAGCCGCTTTATGGGGTTGGAAATTAGACGGTTTTAAAGGTGATGGACACTTTAGCGTTGTAGTACCTTTGAATAAGATATTAGGCTTTGCAGAAGATTATAACAAAATTATTATGAACTGTAAGCATGAACTGATTTTAAACAGAAGTAATTCAGTTTTAAACAGCTTTAATATCGTGGATACTGATATTACACATGTTGAAGTGAACCTACAAAAGGTACAGTGGCGCGTACCTCATATTAAAGTATCCGATCGTGAAAGGTTAATATTATTGCGGCAGTTGGAAAAAGATAAACCTATTCAAATAGCGTTCAGAAACTGGGACTTATATGAATATCCTCTTTTACCAAAAACCACAAAACACTCATGGTCTGTTAAGACTACTTCTCAAGTAGAAAAACCACGGTATGTTATCTTAGGATTACAAACTAACAGAAAACACAGTAAAATAAATAACAGTACCATATTTGATCACTGTAATGTTTCTAACGTTAGATTGTTTTTAAATTCGCAATATTATCCCTATGAGGCTATGAATTTAAATTTCAAACAAAACCGATATAGTATTTTATATGACATGTACATCAGATTTCGTCAGTCGTATTATAACACACCAGCTGACCCGTTGTTCGATCTGATCAGTTTTAAAGGGACTGCTCCGTTGTTTGTAATTGATTGTACAAGACAAAACGAAAATTTAAAATCTGGACCCGTTGATGTACGACTAGAAATTGAATGCTTGGAAGATATTCCAGATAATACAACAGCCTATTGTTTAATAATAAACGATAGATTAATTGAATATAAACCGCTGAGTAATATAGTTCGCAAACTATCATGAACGCCATTGTAGATATTCAAGGCTTCAAATCCGATGACAACAAATTTATTTTAAAAGAATTGGCAATTTTATGTAATAATCGTATGCAAGTATTTTTAGTAAGACCTCCCTTTCCATTTTATGACTTATCTAAAACAGAAAGAAAGCAAGTATGCTGGATAGAGAGGAACAGAAATATATTTTGGAAAGAAGGATTTATACCGTATCATAGTTTTAAAGATTACACAGATATAGCAAGAATTTTAAAAGACAAATGCATATTCACGAAAGGTTTTGAGAAAGTATTATGGT
This sequence comes from Eudonia mercurella, assembly GCA_963082485.1. Classification (NCBI taxonomy): domain Eukaryota; kingdom Metazoa; phylum Arthropoda; class Insecta; order Lepidoptera; family Crambidae; genus Eudonia; species Eudonia mercurella. The sequence goes on from OY720037.1 coordinate 17,852,292, forward strand.
TAAGAGATTTATTAGAAAATAAGTTTATTTATAATTTAGAAGATAAGGGTTGCCCAAGTATTATTAGTTTATATGATAAATATAATAGATCATCGGAGGTATTGACTTGTATGTATCATTCAAATGTATGCGCTTTAAAAAATGTAAAATGTCTAAATATGTGGTGTATGGATAATAAAGTTTTTTGAGAAACATTTGTTTTTTTATTTTAAGATTTTTCTATTAAATCCATCAATGTTCAAACACCTAAGACTTATCAGGCTTATGAGCTCTTCAAGGTATGTAATAGATAAATCTTGTATAATGACTGTACATCATATACTTACAACTAATTATTATAGTATAAAATAGGAAGTCCGGCGCGCAATTCTCCTGAAGGATGGGTCTCTGATTCTCAGATTAACGAGTACTCAGGTGCTTATAAACCTAAGAATACTATTATTAATTAGCAACAAAACCATTTACCTCACATACTCGTACTAACATGAGTAGTTCATTGGTACTCCATTTTTTACCACGTTGACTACAGTAAAATACAATAAGTAATATATAAAATTGGGAAGTCTGGCGCGCGCTTCTCCTGGGTATGGATCTAGAGTCCCCAGAGTACTGGAGTTCACAGATACAAGAGTACCTGAGTACTCGAGTTTCAGTGAGCGAAACGCCCAGAGACAGCGCCTCCCAAGAGGCGCTCTTGTTCTGGCGTTTAGCTTATCCTAAAACTCGAGTACTCAGGTACTCTTGTATCTGTGAACTCCAGTACTCTGGGACTCTAGATCCATTCCCAGGGAAGCGTGCGCCAGACTTCCCAATTTTATACTACTGGAGTGATAGGAACCTGTACAAAAATTTACAATTTGAATTCAACGAGTATGATGATAAGGGTTGTTTTAAGTGACAATGCCGAGTGTTGTAGGACGAGGCGGACGGCTCCACGGAGAGCACTCGCAGCAGCAGCGCCAGCAGTACGCAGAGCCAGAACCTGCCCAACAGTGACGGTACGAACCATCAGAATTCATTTCATTTATTACTGTTCAGCTGATAATGACAAATGTTTATTTTATGGCCTCGGAAACGATTTTTAAACCTTATCGGTCATCTTGCAATTAAATATGACAAAAAGTATTTTCTCAAACATGCTTGGAAATGAGGTAATTTTTTTGACGATGACCTTCCAGATAAATTGAAATTGCAGTACTGGCCAAAAATACACGCGAGCACCGACCAATGTTTATATGTATGAAAACCATATCTTTTGCTATTAGCAGCCAGTAATGCTTGACGGACTCACGTATGTGTTTTCATATTCGTTTATCAATGTCTGGTTTGCCGGCCTCTGCAGTAAACTCTATATCCTAAATGAAAACCTGCCGCTATTGTAATATCTGGACGTTATAATTCTATAAATACAAATGAAGCTCTCAATATAAGTAAGTTACTCTAAAAAGCTATTTTTGAGGCTGAAGTAACCGGGACTCCTTCGTGGTTGCGATGGTGTTTATACAATACATTGACGTTTAAAAAGTGAATATGTTTTACACAGGGTTGCCTCCTGGCTGGACGATGCAGAGAGCTCCAAACGGCAGGATATTCTTTATAGACCATAATCAGAAAACGACCACATGGATAGACCCCAGGACAGGTAATATATACAATTCAATCAGTCCATTTTCAGATGTCAAATTACAAAGGTGGCAAGGGGCGATTCATTTTCGTTGAATTATTATTGTAATTTGTATATACCTTGAGACTTTTGCGTACATATTTAAAGCAATTTAAACGGGCATTAACCCAAATTAAATAGTAAAAGTATCGTAGGCATACCTTTTTATAATCGGCATTTCGACCGAGTTGCATGTTCCATGATCACGGGCTGTGCCCTGTTTATCAAAACTTACAAGCCTTGTATTACAAGCAATTTTCCTTTAAAAATTTTAATTATTACAAATATGTGTTTATCAAAACTACACGTGTAAATTACGGGTTACATGTGTCATTATTTATTTCACAAGTATATTTTTACACATGTAATTGTGATTTTGTTCAACATAAAATCCTTTATAAGTTACATTTGTAAAAAAATATTTTAAATTCTAAGAGTACCCGGCGACTCTCCATCTTACAAGTTTACAAGTGTCGTGCTTAGTAGGTACCCCAATATTTTTTTAATTTTATTTTTCAAAATGTGGTCAAGTGATTCAAGCGATGAAGAAAATATTAGAATAACAGAACCGAGACCATATAGAACAAGAATTGACTACGGTCATTTGAAGATGACCTATCAATTTAACGAAAGGTTTCGACTTCAAGCTGAAAAATTTGGAACGTTTAATTGACATTTTAGGTAGCCATTTAGAAAGAAATACAAACAGAAACAACGCCCTGTCAACCAAATTAATATTTCAAATAATAAATAAATTTAAATAAATAAATTTTTTATTCAGAACTTTTACAGGGTACAATACAATGAGTGTACGATAACAGCCACAATGGTTTCTCAACTGTGTCGCAGCTGTTAGCGCCCACCTCTAAAAATTTTAGAGGCATCAGAGCGTTCCGAATGTAACAAAACTTAAATTAAATTTTAAACATTTTTACGAAATCGGTAAAAGTTAGGTAAGTGTGTAAGTATGTTTGTGTGAGTGTGCGAGTGTGTTTGTGTGTGGTGAGAATGTTTGTGTGTGTGGTGTATTTATAGTGTGAGTGTAGTGTGAAAGGGAAGGAGTGTATTATAGGAATTAGGGAAATTGCTTTACATTGGTTGGGTCCCCGTCAAAACCGTAATGTTTGAAGACTACGTTAAATGGTCGAATAATATGCAGGAGGTAGTACAGAAGTTTCATATATTGAAAAGAATACCATTAATTTGTGGATGTCTAGATGGTAAGAAGTATTCGTAGATCGACACGGAAATCATTCCATAAATTGTTTGGTTGTGTGCGGTCCTGATCGCAAGTTTTACTCAATAATTACATTATTTAAAGATAACGAATGTTTAAAACATACTTACCAAAGAAGCCCTTTTTAAGTTTGAGTAAAATGTATCTCTGACATAGGTGTAATCTTTTACAGAAAAGGTACCAAACCAAGCCGTAATTAAAATTTTCTTCCATTCTATTCTTTTTATCCTATTTTTTTTATCTTTGGAGAACCTGACGTTAAATGCACCAAATAAAATGTCTTTTTTGTCGCGAATCAGTTGTAAAACCGTTATTTTATTATCATTTCTAGACATTTTTCGAGATAAATCGCAAAACCTTGCCGCGAATACTCTACTCTTCAAATCTATACTAATATTATAAAGTATGTATGTATGTATGTATGTATGTATGTATGTATGTATGTATGTATGTATGTATGTATGTATGTATGTATGTATGTATGTATGTATGTATGTATGTATGTATGTATGTATGTATGTGTGTATGTATGTATGTATGTATGTATGTATGTATGCATGTATGTTTGCAACGAATAAACTCAGAAACTACTTGACCGATTTAAAAAAGAATGCTACATTAGCGCTGAGTAGGTAACATATGCTACATTAAAAAAAATGCGGTAAGAAGTCCGCCGGGTCAGCTAGTTATAATTAAAAGGCGGGACTTTGTCGCTACTACTTTTTTTCGTCCCGTCCATATTAGGCACAGACAATATACAATTCAGCCAAGCGTTTAAGTAGAGCATATTCAATTAAAAAACTTACGAAAAAATGGCGGAAATACCTTTTTGACTTTAGAACTTACAAGTAGAATCTACAAGCGATATATTTTACATACCTTTTAAATATTTTTTGATAAGTAAACGTAATTTACACGAACTTTTAAAAAGTGTAACTTGTGAACGTGTAGACTTGTAAGTTTGATAAACAAGGCACTGGTCGCTGTTGTCGCCCGTGACGACTATATCAACGATGTCGACCTTGACCTTCAATTTTGGTATGTAAAAAATAGATACTATTGCCATAGTACATTGCGCCGCAAAGCTGTAGTGATAAGGTCGATTATTGCAGGTTGCGCCTCGAGTTTGCCAAGCGCGGCGCAAGCGTCCGTCGGGGCGGAGGCAGACGAGCTCGGCCCGTTACCCGAAGGATGGGAGGAGCGGGTACACACGGACGGCAGAATATTCTTCATTGACCACAGTGAGCTTTTGAGTACTTTTCGACAAACATAAAAAGAAAGTGTCGGATGCGAACTAGATTTTGCTTTTTTGTTTTTATCAAGATGAGAAATCATTACTTATATTATTATAGGTCATTTATTGCATAATAACATACATATAATATATTTAGCCAAAGTGGACCTATTTCTACATAAAAACATAACATAAACAACAATGGTGGACTTACTTTTATTTTTAATTTATTTTAAGTTTTTTTTGTAAATTTCGTTACTTCTATTAACCCTTTATAGGGCAAGTTGCGAAATCGGTCTATATTTCGACCACTTGTAAAACTACTAAACTTGTTGTAAAAAAGCTGTTTTTTATAGGAGTTTAGTCCTTATATCTATGGGGATACAAGTGGTCGAAATATAAAGCGATTTCACAATTTGCCCTATAAAGGGTTAAAGCAGTGCAGCTTCGTGCGCTCATTCTTCTCCACAGCTAAAAAATAGACGCCCTGAACGGGTAGTAAAAATAATGTTTGGACGATTCGAAAGCACTTTTTTTAAAGTTTAGTTGTAAAAAAAGTTTTGACTTTGACTTTGAATGAATATGTACCGCGTGTGGGCAGACACGCGCACCACGCAGTGGGAGGACCCGCGGCTGTCCAACCCGCAGATCGCGGGGCCCGCCGTGCCCTACTCGCGCGACTACAAGCGCAAGTACGAGTACCTCAAGAGCCAGCTGCGCAAACCGGTAAGCACCATCCTTCAACGTATGCTCGACATGAGTGAAATTACTGTATCACCCTCAAGGTTTTTTTTTCTTTATTTTTTACGGGTAAGCACAGTGCCTCGATCACACCTGATGTTAAGTGATGATAAGGTCAATGATGGAAGCGCACTTTACCCGGGATCCTCGACTAGTGAGGCACTGGCTATCTTATCTCTAGCTGCCGGAACACGACAATGCTACAAACATGATGTTATGGCGACATATTTATATAAGACGGTGGTAGCTATCCAGGCGGACAAACGAGCCTTACTACCGACCGACTGGTCTTAACCGCTAGACCACGGAGGCGATTATTGTATTGTAAGTGATTATTGTTTGCACATCATAAAACGACAAGGTCTATTTTTGCTTACAAGACTGAGTGTTTGATACGTTGTCATCGTTACGATGAGCCTTAGAGACGTTGAATTGTAATTGAAGTCCAATTACTATCGTCAATGATGTTTATGAATCACATTTTTAAACTAGAATAGGACTAAAATGTGACGTGCTTATTACAAAAGTTATTATATCTCTTCTGATTCTGTCTTCTAGCACTGTCCCGTCTCGACATAGTGCCAGGGTCCGCTTTCCTTCTTAATCTCCTCTACTTTGCCCGTTTTACGGCAACTTTTTTTGTGAGATCGTTTCACACCCATGTGTGTTCTCATGACATCTAGTCAGTTAAAATATTATCAATGTATAATTATTTGACAGAGCAACGTGCCGAACAAGTTCGAGATCAAGGTGCGGCGCAACTCAATCCTGGAGGACTCGTACCGCATCATCAGCTCCGTGGTGCGGCTCGACCTGCTCAAGACCAAGCTCTGGGTCGAGTTCGAGTCGGAGGTCGGCCTCGGTGAGTTTCTATAAAAATAAAAGAACGATACAGTCACAGATTAATAAACAAATTACTAAATTTAAAACCATGTTTTTAATTGATTGATTTGCTTAATCTATTACTTTAACAAAGTTGTCTTATAATTATTTGACTACAGTCAACTACAATCCTTAAATGAAAAGGGATAAATGATATTCAAAAAAGGATTACACTATCACTTATCACCAGTGATCGGAATAGGTAAAGCTAATTGACTTAAAGTTTGAAGAACGGACAAAAATAATAGAGACTTCCTTATACTATAATATTTTTTTTCGAAACAACTGTCCGGGTTTCCGGACATCACTTGAGAACTTTCATTAAAAATTAATATTTTGTATTCCGGAATTGCCGTCATAAAAAAGTCTCCATTAATTTTTGTCTATGTTCTTCGGACTTTAGGTGAATTAGCCCTACCTATTCCGATCACTGCTTATCACAATAGATATGAATCTCGTATCTATTTTATAATAACACTTCTAAATAATTAAAAACTTTTACTTTAACAAATGTGGCTTCTTCTTAACCAGTAATCAAGGTCAATTTGATGCTGTCACTAGGTTCAACGCCTTTTTTATTTTTACGACTCCATTCTTCTGATAGCATCCAGAACTAACCAGCGATAGCAAACTTTGGGCCACCCATCCGGATTTCGACTACGCATAAGTTTTGCGATTATTGCAAAGAAATAGCGACGGTGATACTATAGACTTTCTGCTGCTGCTGCTAGCACTATTCTGGGTACAGACCCAAACAGCAGACAAGATAAAATGAATAGGATTTTTTAAAATTTATTTGTTAGATATTTTACAAAAATATTTGACTTTACATTCTGCCAAACTGTAGTACAGTTTGTCGGCAGCGTTCTCGTGGAAACACGTTTACTACATACTAACTTTGATAACATTAACATAATATCACCTTACTACTAAACTTATTATAGGTATAGATTTTGATTTGAATGATTTCATTCGTTTTGTAACTAACATTAATTAAGTTAAACTTGGTTACAGATTACGGTGGCCTAGCCCGCGAGTGGTTCTTCCTGCTATCCAAAGAGATGTTCAACCCCTACTACGGGCTGTTCGAGTACTCCGCCATGGACAATTACACGCTACAGATCAACCCCAACAGTGGGGTTTGCAACGAAGAGCACCTCAACTACTTCAAGTTCATAGGAAGGGTCGCTGGCATGGCGGTGTACCACGGCAAACTGTTAGATGGTGAGTGTTAATGTTACCACCAATAAAAAAAGTGTTGAAAAAATTTCCACGAGTGGGATTCGAACCCGCACCCCATGCCATGCAGGGTCAAGTGCACTAACAACTATGCTATGTGGCTCTGTCCAACCCGCCGAAATTAATCGATACTATACAGGGTGGAAAGTTGAGATGGGGCATTAAGGGCAGCTACCAGATCCCTTGCTGCTACGCGAAAATGATCTTAGGAGACCTTTCCCAACTTTTTGAGTGATGACAATCGACATTCACAGATTTTTGATAAAATGTACAGTCAGTGAGAAAATCGTCAGAATTGAGTAATTTTTTTAATGCCAACCGATCCCATTCCTATAAAGGATTAAAACACTCTTTGACACCAACTGAGGTTAGAGTACTAGAACACCCACAAATCAAAGAAAACTTTTACCATACATTTTAGTAGGGTAATAACATTATAACAGAGAAGACCTTTCGCATGTGGTTTTTTTACGCGTATCGGTCCTTTTTACTGTGATGAATGAATGAATGTATGAATGTGATTGGCGGATAATTTTGTTTTTGAAAATGCTACATTCGACGAGATTTTTTGAAATGTTTTGAACAACTTTTCTAGTCGGGGTAACTCTTGTCAAATATTTATTCCTGTACCACTCCAGAGCAAGAGACAAGTTTTTGTTATTTACAAAATAGGCTTCTAACAAATTTAATTTTTCTTGATTTGAATCTATTTTTCACTTACGAACTCTAAACAGAACGTTCCAGAGAAGAACAAAAATTGAAATAAAACGTCAGATATCGTCACTGTTCTAAATTCAAAATTTTAATTTTCTTCGTACATATTCTCTTTTAATTATTAAGCTTTTTCACCCATGACAGACAGCTTTATCTATGTAGCAAAAAGTTTGTATCGTATTTAGTGGTTTTTTATTTGTAAGAATACCGATTTTTGTCATTTTTAATGTCCTAATGGAAGTTGTCCCCATAAAAATTAATGATCTTTAAGCTTAAGAAAATTCCACTTTGCTTTTACCATACTAAAATGTATGGTAAAAGTTTTCTTTGATTTGTGGGTGTTCTAATACTCTAACCTCAGTTGGTGTCAAAGAGTGTGTAGGAAAGCCTGGTGGTACATCACGTCGGGGTCACCACTGTAGGGAAACCAATGGGTAGGATGGAATGCCACATCGAGGAAGGCCAAAGGGAAGATCTTTCTCCGAGCTGGGTGGTATAGCTCGGGGACCGAGTTCCAACGGATGTAAGTTGGAGGTACTATATATAGCGAAAGAGATGGTGAAACTTCGCTACCGCGATGCAGGCTTCCCATACTATTTCATCGTCTTAGTATGGCGACGTCGTTGGTATGCGTTTGTAGCGCCATCTGTTGACACGGTTGAGAAGGAATTTGCTTCGTGTCGAATAATGTGCGGCGTATGCGGTAGGTGCCGCCGCCACAGAGTGTTTTAATCCTTTATAGGAATGGGATAGGTTGGCTTTAAAAAAATTACTCAATTCTGACAATTTTCTCGCTGACTGTACATTTTATCAAAAATCTGTAAATGTCGATGGTCATCACTCAAAAAGTTGGGAAAGGTCTCCTAAGATCATTTTCGCGTAGCAGCAAGGGATCTGGTAGCTGCCCTTAATGCCCCATCTCAACTTTCCACCCTGTATAATAGATAGTATCCACTCTTACTTTGTAAGCCGAAGGAGCTAATTCTATGTCGACAATTACGTCATCAACATTACCATCATTAGCTTATTAACTTCCCACTGCTGGGCTCAGGCCGTCCTACGAGCACATTAAACATTGCCCAATATTGGTTAACCTTTTGATCGCCACAGCAGAAATGCGTCACCGTGTCCTGTATGTACGCCAAGCATTCAATTCAGAGTAAAAACTTCCAAAATTTCCAAATATAAACACCCCCCAAAAAACCCGATTCTTTTAACATTTTTCAAAATTCCAAAAAAAGTTTCCAGCCGATTATCAAAATTCAAACGCTCACACGTGTCTCGATAAATTCCTCAACTCTTGGAACTATTTCCATCTCGATTCTTCCAAAATCCTCGGGGCTATGGCCAAAAATACGTCTCAGGCGATTTGTATCTGATAACCATTTTCAATGGTAAAAATACTCTTTTGTGTATCTAGTGTTTTATTGGACGATTTCGTAAAGGAAATTACTAAATTGTTTTAGACTGATCTAAAAGTTAAAGTTAATTCATAAAGCCACATTATACCATAACAACTAGCGGTCATTAATTAATTTTACAGGACCTCAGTGAATATTAAAATTTTTGGCTTAATCTTTAAGATTCCTTCTCATTTTGCAACAGGTTTTGATTATTATGTGGGTCTAAAAACGAATAAAATATTAATAGATTTTTGTTGCTGATCATTGCCGTCGTTGTCATACAAGGCACGCTATAACTTAACGGCTATAGCCGACTGTGGCGGTCAAAATTTATGCTGTTGATTGCCATCTTACGATGACCACTGTAGTCAATGGCTCAACGTGTCTTCTGTAGCGCAGTTTTTTCCCCATATCTATATCCTCTCTCTGTATCTCTCCCCTCTCTCTCCTGCTTTCACTATTTTTTTGTTCTATGAGCAGATGTGTTAAATGAGTAATCTCACGTAAAGTGTCTTCTTCCCTCCAGTAAACTCAATAATATGTCATTAAGACTAATCTGTTATAAAAAAAATATTGTTCGTATTTAGAAGATTTGATCTGATATGTGTATGTTGCAGCGTTCTTCATCCGTCCATTCTACAAGATGATGTTGGGCAAGCAGATCGAGCTGTTGGACATGGAATCCGTCGACCTGGAGTACTACAACTCGCTCATGTGGATCAAGGTATGTTATAAGATACAAATAACATAATTAACGTCTTTGATTTATTATTTTATTAAACTTCAATCTTGTATACAAAAAGTGATCGATATTGCTTTTTTAGTCATTAAAATAGGGTCGTATTTAATCGATCACCAAAGTAACCTAACGTAACCCACAAAAATACTAAGTTAGCACTTAAAAATACAAAGTTAGCACCTAAACTACTATTTAGATGCTAACTTACCATTTTAGGTGTTAGCCTACTATTTTTTTGTAGATCAATTTATTATTTCTCATTAAAATATAGGTCAGCAACTGATTTTAGTTTTTTTTATTTAATATCCCGTAAAATATCAAATGACAACCAATTTTTTTGGCGAAGAAAAATGTGTCGTACACTGAGCTTAAAGTGCCGAACACTGGCCACTACCCTACACAGGTTGATTTTTTTATCACCGTCTAAACCTTCGGAGATGACTCCCGTGATACAAACGAACAACTCTTACTATTGGACCAACTCCCTAACTCGAAAATAAAATTCAGCTGTTCCATACAAAACATCAATATTCATTCGACCAAAATGTATGGAACAGCTGAATTTAATTTTCGAGTCAGGGAGTTGGTCCAAAAAAACAAAAAAAATAGTTACCCTCGCTCGAACCGTGTACGATTGTCGGTGCGTCGCGCAGGAGAACGACCCGTCGGAGCTGGAGCTGACGTTCTCGGTGGACGAGGAGCAGCTGGGCAAGACCATCCAGCGCGACCTCAAGCCCGGCGGCGGCGCCGTGCCCGTCACCGACGCCAACAAGGACGAGTACATCAAGTCAGTTCACCTACCTTAACTTATCGCCATCATCATCCAAGTCAAATCATATATTCAATATAAGCCTTCACAGGCGTCAAAACTATAACATCCAAATTATAATCAAGAAACTTAAAAAGAATGTTTAGACTAAACCATTGAACCTACCTATTGAAAAGCTGGCAAGAAACTCAGGAGACTTATTTATTTTTTTCCATCTTTTCAACCAAATTACAATAAAATTCAAATTGTAATTTGTTCGCAACAACATTTGCTTAAAATCTAATATATAAAATTCTCGCGTCACAGTTTTCGTTGCCATACTCCTCCGAAACGGCTTGACCGATTTTGATGAAATTTTTTGTGCTTATCCGGTATCTATGAACATTTATTTTTCATCCCCCTAAATGTTAGGGGTAGTCCACCCCTAAATTTTTTTTTTATTTTTTATGGCAAAACGACGTTTGCCGGGTCAGCTAGTTATATGTATATAATCATAAATATAGCTTGCCTTATTCTTAACTGCTGATCTCTCAATAGTTGGCAGTGCACCTGACCCGGCATGTTCTGGGGTGCGGGTTCGAATTCCGCTCGTGAAAAAAAATCAACACTGTCTTTTTCAAATTGTAATTTGTTCAAAAATTATATGTAAATAATCATAAATACTAATTTTGTACAATTTTGTACTTATTCATAGTAATATTGAAGCCAGTGCATGCATCATTTTCAACTCAGCCAAAAGACGTCCACTGCTGGACAAAGGCCTCCCCCAAAGATCCACAATGATAACAACTTATATAAAAATACATCTTGCATTATTGCAATCACACCTCATCTCTTTTCCTCTATTTTCTTCTTCGGTAAAACTTTGTGGCTACCACTTTCAATTTCTTTGTTGTAACCGGAACAGTTCTTTTTTATGATTTGTAGACTTCAGACTCTGCCCTACCTGATGTTGTTCAGAAGCGGTGAATTGATATAGCCAGACAGCTAGTGGAACAACTTTGTGCCAGATGAATTTACTAGCTCTTTTTATGTCCTCACTGCTGGAGCTCTCGAGCCGAGTGAGAACGAGCCATAAACTACCACGAGGGCCACTGCTATAAGTGTTAATGCAGTCAGGTCCAACAACTTTAAATGCCTTCAAGCAGTTGTATGACCTTCACTCAATATCTCCTCATCTAGACTGGTGATCCAATGGCGCTTCGTGAGCCGCGTCCAAGAGCAGATGTTCGCGTTCCTGGAAGGGCTCGGCGGGCTGGTGCCGCTGCCGCTGCTGAAGATCTTCGACGAGAACGAGCTGGAGCTGCTGCTGTGCGGCATCCAGCACATCGACGTGCGCGACTGGCGCTCCAACACGCTCTACAAGGGGGACTACCACGCCAACCATCTGGTGGTGCAGTGGTTCTGGAGGGTTAGTTTGATTTGCTATTATGGTTTGGGATAGTTTGGGCTTACACTCTGTAACAGAAAGGAGATTGTTATGTAAATAGAGATAAGAATAGATAGTCAGTGCCTCAGTAATTGAAGGTTCTGGGTGAAGCACGCTTCTATCTTTGGTCTTATCATCACTTAACATCATGATGTGAGGGCCAGGTGAAGAGAACTTAAGACAAAAATATGATATTGTAAATTCTAGCAAGGACAAAAAAAAACTTTAATATATTTTTTTTTTTATTTATTTATTGAACCACAAACAAGTTTACAATACAGATTTACAATATTGTTATTAAGTCTAATTTTAGTTATTGTAAACTCAACAACGATGGTTACAGAAAAACATAAAAAAGTAATAATGAAAGTGAAACCCAGTCAGTCATGTAGACGTGAAATAAATATACAATGTAAGTGTGTAATAAATAAATAAATTATGCAGTGTATACTATATGTATGTGTGAGTAAGTGTATATTATGGATTTAAATAAATGAGTGCATGTGTGTGTTGGACTTTACATCTTTAAACAAGATTTATTAATAAATATTATAAATATTTGGATAGGATACGTGAGTGAGTGTGGAAAACATACAACTGATAACAATATCAGGTAAAACATGTTCAGGCAATCAAGGCAGGGTTGCACGCAGCCACCTTTAGGCATCAGTGATTGTAAATAATCTATCGATTATCTGTTTTTTATATGAACCAGCACTACATGCAAAAATATCAATAGTGTTAAAAAATTTATTGTAAAAGTGAGTTATGCGATGTAGTGGAGATCGAACGCCAGCGTTTGTACGAGGTGTAGCGAGGTGTATTGATTTGTACTTATCTATATTTTGTTATAGGTACTTATGTATTTTCCAGTACATTATAATGCTGTAACATACAATATTTTCATTTAAATCAATTAACTTCTAAAGATTGTTTGTGTTTCATACTCTACGATGGTAAAAACTTAAAGTCTGACTCATTGATACATTTTTTACTAGAATCTGAAGCTGCACATCAAACTGTTAAAAACTATCTGCAATCGATTTTACACCTAAACGTGTCGGGTATAAAGTTCAAAATAGATTGAAGCAATTCGTGGAGATAGTAGTCCGATGTGATTTGGTCTGACTCGCCCCTTGCCCCGCCGCGTAGGTGGTGCTCTCGTTCTCCAACGAGATGCGGTCGCGGCTGCTGCAGTTCGTGACGGGCACGTCGCGGGTGCCCATGAACGGGTTCAAGGAGCTGTACGGCTCCAACGGGCCGCAGCTGTTCACCATCGAGAAGTGGGGCGCGCCAGACAACTACCCGCGCGCGCACACCTGGTCAGTACACCCCCCACACCCCCCACCCCACACCCCACACAATGGACAATACGACAAAAAATATGTTAACAAAATAAAAATTACCGTTTCTAGATTTGCCTCGAAAGAGTTCGAGAAACTTTGTTTTAGAATTTTTAAATCAATATTTATAGAGAAATTAAATAAAATGTAAAAAACTCTTCGTGACTTTACAGCTCGGCATGACAAACAAATGTAGCATTTGCCCGAATCGTCTGTCAATAAAAAAAAAAGATCATCACTTTATTTAACAATGATAGATCTTGTTAATGTTTGTTTACAGTTTAATCTCTCGCGATCTTTTTTCGTTTATAAGTCCGGTAAGAAACTAAAGAAAAACAATCCCCGAAAAATGCGAACGATAAGAAAAACAAGTTGATTTTATATTTTACTTGACAAGTTGACATAGGAGTCAGCTGTCTGTTAATTTTTTTCTGATGACAGGCATTGATATCACTACATTGAGCCTAAAGGCTACGTCACTTCCGGCATAATAATTTAACTTTTAATACATTTTTATTTCGAGTCATCGCTTTTTTTCTTCTCAATTCGAAAAGCAAATAAAAAAGACAAGTTACTTTTTTGTCGTATTGTCCATTGGTAGTTAACTGATTAGTCAATAGAAAAACTTTTTAGCATATGTCAAAACGATTATTTTTAATTGAAATTGTATGAAGACAGCAAACTATGACGTCACTATTTTGTTTCATCGATTCAGTGTTAATTAATAACTCTTTAGGTTAAAGAAAAGTATGCTTCGGTCTCATAAAAAATTTGTTAATGTTTTGAAGAACTGTTACGTGCTTTCATTGATACGTTTAATGTTCTGGAGTTAATTATTGTTGTTGTCAACATTCCTATTCAATTCTTTATTGCTTTTTCGTATGTATTACAAAGGAGAGTGGAGAACGTTTGGTGTGCTTTTGTTTTTATTATATTTATACTTAAATATTTATAAAATGTTTTATAAAACATAGAGAAAAAAATGAAACGTCCACCCGACCCAGCCAGGAATCGAACCTGATATTTAATTCAGCTTCAGTGCAGCGATTAACACTTAAAAATAAAAAGTAAAATTTATTTATACTTATCATTTTGTAGATTCTATTTGAAAAACTCTTGTAATGTGTTGTAACCCTTTTCTGTGAGTTACTGTTTTAATTTCCCTATAAATTCTTTTCTTTATAAGATTTTATTAATTGTAATTGGCAATTTGTTCAATATTTTAATGCACTTTACTTAGTTCTATAGACATATGTCTGAATTAAATAAAAAATAAAAAATAAAAGACTGCTTGAAGACATGACAAACAAAGACTGCAAATAGACATGTACTCGGACACTGACATGTACATAGACGCAGACTCGTATGCATAAGGTCGCACATGACATGGACGCATACACACAGAGACACCATTGTACTTTGTTTATCCTTATTTTTCTATACATTAAACTTTTGGCTTTCCCTTCAAATAAATTAATTGCGCTTCTGAACATAATATGTTTTGTTTTGACTTTAAAATGTTTTGCTCTATTCAATTTAAAACCCTGGTATATAGGATTCATTAACATATAGGTATTGAAATTACCTTGTGACAAATCATGCATTTTAACTAGGTATTACTGTAATAGTCCAAAAAAAACCAAGTACCGAGCCATAGGAAGCCAATAGCAAAATGTTTCTCGATTAAGAAGTAATTATCGTCTTTCCTTTCAGTTTCAACCGCATCGACTTACCCCCGTACGAGAGCTACCAACAACTCCGCGAGAAACTCATCAAGGCCATCGAAGGGTCGCAGGGCTTCGCGGGCGTCGACTGAGGTCTCGCTACGCTATACACATTCTACACCACTATGTTATAACGTTCAAACTTGTGCGACAACACCCCACTCGGAAATGACAGACATTACTGTGTTATACTTATGAAAAAGTTAAGGTAATTAGACAATATACGACTTCAATTCCTGTGTCATAAGAGCTAATGCCGCTCAGCAAATCCTTAACCTTACCTCCAATCGAATCAGTTGACAACGGTACCCTGTAACAAAATAACAAACATGGCAACTGAATAAATTGATTTATATAATGTATAGAAGAAAATGCAAAGAAAATTATCTTGTTAGAATTATTTAAATTGCTCGGAACTATAAAATAAATTGATTTGATTTGAAATTGATAATGAAATTGTTGAACGAATATAATTACAGCCCATCACTAAAAACGATTAGACTGCTACAAAACTTACTTCTTTATTTTTAAAACATCAAAGCCTGTATTCTTCCAAAAATCATAGTACTCAAGAGGTCCATCAAATAGTGTACCTAACTACCTACTAAACTATAATGGTTTATAAAAAGTTGATTCTCAATGTGAAATATTCGTATCCAAAATACTTTACCAAACTTTTTGCTTACATCACTAACAACTGCTTACAAAGTTGTAAGGCATTTATGATAGTAATAGATAAAGTATTATGAAAGGTCTCCATTTGAACTTGTTAACATTTGAATTGTCGAATAGTGAGTAGTGTACTCACTATAATGACACGGTGGAAAATGGTCGAATAGTGAGTCACATTATTCGACAATTTTCCGTGTTACTATAGTCATCGGCGACTTTGAATACAAGTGGGATGTGAGCATTAGGAATTGATATAAAAGCATGAGAATTATTAACAACGGCTCAAAAATCGCACTCCTAGTTAGTCATTGTCATATTCTTGTTTTAACCTTTCGATTATTTTTGTGAACTATAAGTATTGTCGATCATTGCCGTCGTTTGCGTATAAGGCACGCTATCACTTGTCGATTAAAACTAACTGCGGCGGTCAAAAGGTTAAAACTCAACTTTCAGATAACAAGTTGCACGCCTGCAAATCACCCTATCTCAAACGGTCAAATTTCCTTAATAGAGTTTGAACGTTATGTATATGACTTATGGTTGAAAATTTATTGTAGAAATTTGACAGTTTTCTATAGGTGGATGTGCCTAAAAATGTGTAAATATGGCAAACAAGATTATATCATTTCTAATTTGAAAATGAAATAAAACGCACTCCTGGGTTCAGTTTGAAGCCATTTCGTGAAGCAACAAAACTTGCTTGTTTATCGATCAGTTGACAGTAACAGTGTAAACCAATGCAATGTCCGTACTATTGTAAAATGTCCAGTAAATTGCACATTTAGGTGCTCCGCAGAAAGGCAACTTTAGTTGATCTATAAAATTTTCAAAAGTTGATAGTTTGCAACTAAGTTGTTAGTTTCTTCAACTTAATTTGCTTAAATGTTCAAATAATTTTTAACGCAAATTTTGTTGCGAACAAATAACAAAAACACAAATGTTGAAAAAATTTCCACGAGCAGGATTAGAACCTGCACCCTTCGGACATACCGGGTCAGGTGCTCTTCCAATTGAGTTATCGTAGTTCTAATTAATTTGCTTGTCAACTTCTAAAAAGTTGATAAAAAAGAAGAACTATCAATTTTTATAAAGTTAATCGTTTGCAACAAAGAAAACTAAATTTGTTTGTGGTACGCCTTATATACTTAATACAAGTTGTTTGTTGCTGTGAAGTAAGTACTTATTGAATAAAGTATTAATATTTACATAGACTTGAGATACCTTATTGCCTTTGCAATAAGGTATTGAATACCAAAAATGCATACACAACATGACTATAGCGGTAAATTGTTCAGTGATGTATGCAAAAAGAGACTATCGCGCCACTTAATATGGTACCTTTTCCTTTGGATTGAACGTTTAAGCAGATTCCCTAACTAAAGGCTTACTAGATGTTTCGCATCGAAGCGACGCTCAAGCTTAGGGACGGTAAATGTGTGACTAGTGTTAGAAGCGAGTGCCTATTTAGCGTAATACTTGTATATATTGTTCACAACGACGTGTTGCCGGAGATGTACCGATTAGACTCGAGACTGTCCGTTAGTATGACTACAAAAATGTAAATACAACAGAATAAATCATTCATTGATATCACTTTCGCTATCTGACCGTACAAACTAGTCGCGGTATTTCATATTCACATCATCTTTTACGGTTCACTAGAATTCGGTACAAACCTATCGTATAGTCGGCAACGAAAGTTTTTTAACACCTTAGTAATTAGTTTAAGTAACTTACTGCCGCACTCATAGACGTCAATTATCATTAATGATTACTTAGTACCTACAATTGTTCAGACGAAAATGTGCTTGTGACGTCACTGTTAGAGACTATTTTACAATAGACAATTTTAGGTGCTATGTCATCGTTAAGGATAATTGTCGTGTATGAGTGCGGCAGTTAAGCATGCAAGATGCATGATAAAAGTAATTAACTGCCACACTAAGAGACGTTATTTAACATAAATAACTACTTAGTACCTAACATTTTTCAACCGAAAAAGGTTCATAGGCACTATGTAATTTATTGTTAGATGACTTACCGAAGACACGAGTGACCTTTACTGATGGATATTCATTTGGAGTAACTATTCGGTACGTCTGTTTGTTGCACACATAAGACTTATACCTGGTTCAAGCGGTAGGTTATGCGATGCTAGCTGGCAGCGCAGCGACTGGCATGACACGCGAGTCCGGAACACGGGACTGAGTATGTTATTAGCGAATCGGATTCTGTACCGGCAAGCGGTGATTTGTGAAAAAAGTTTACACAAGTGTCTGGATACCTTACAAAACCAGCTTGGATAGTTACCATCGTCTGGTATCGCCATCTGCTTGGCGGCAGAAACCTAATGCTGCAAGGTACGCAACCCGAATTATATCCATGTATTGCTTCTTTTCCAGCCGATTTAGTAAAATACAAAAAAAAATTATGCTCTTTGCATACCTTTTATTTAGGCCCTTTATAGCCCCCCCTTAGGCCTTCTATAAGGCCTACATTTTGTACCCATATTTTGCAAATAAAGGAATTTGATTTGATTTGATTTGATTTAGTTTGTTAGCGTAAGCGATTCTGCCTCTTTATTTAGAATCGCTTCCCGTTTGAGGGTTTTCGATTGTGATACGTTTGTCCCACTCATATGTATGTATTTAAAAAGAGACAGCATCTATTTCCCCTCATCATCATCATCATCTCAGCCAAAAAGACGTCCACTGCTGGACAAAGGCCTCCCTCAAGTATTAATAATTTTGAGGGGAATTTGCCATAATCGCCACGCTTGGCAGGCGGGTTGGCGATCGCAGTAAGGTGAGAATAATCACAGAGAGACGCTGCTGCCCATCCTCTGGAATGGTCCCATAGTCGCCTTCTACGACACCCACGGGAAGAGATGGGGTGGTGCAATTCTTTACCCCCGGCACCACACGGGGAATTATTTCCCCTATGAAAAAGTATTTGCCGTAACATCGTATATAGGAGGTAAATAAAATCGTTTTGTAAACCGTATTCGTTCTCTTGTCACCGTCGCGACACTGTCTGCTTAAAAACTCTTGGCAACCTACCGTTTGGACCAAAATAATACTATATTATGTACCGTTATGCATATATTAGAGATATTTTAATATTTGACTGTTTGAGTTCTAAATAAATGTCAATTTCACAGTATAAACTGACTGTAATAAGTAATAATTCCTACTCGCGTCTCCGTAGTGCGCTCATTAGCTAGCTAGGCGATTTCAAATTATATGTAGTGTTAGATTTAAGGTGTATTCGTTCAAGGTGCTCCGTTAGTGTTGATTCAGTGGTTGGTCTCTACTGTGAAGTTGATGGCCGACTAGTAGACTAAGAGTTCCGCCTGAAGCAGAATTTGATCCGTTCATGCTAAATCAAAAGATTTGAATAAACTCCAATGATTAAATTTATGTTGAAGTTATAAATTCATTTCTGAAACTTCAATAAAAAATTTACTGAATATACATGTGCAATTAGAATTTAAAATGATTTTTTTCTTTTACTTGTCTTTTATGCCTACACTTAACGTTTGTATAGAAATTTGTTAAATTCAGACTCACAGTCTGAATTTTGAATAAAATTTTGAATTGAAAAGCATGATGTTTATATGAATTAAATACTTATTTTCTAACATTACCAGCGTTTATTTACTTTTACACGATGTAAGATAGCATTCTGTTTTTATTTTACATCAAAAAATGTAAACTCAATAATTTAATTTCAGTGTGGTTGCACCACTTTACACTAAGGGCGTGTCCTACGTGCTGCATTTAAGTTGACGTGTTGTTATCATAATAAAATACTTAAATTCCTCCAAGACTGTCTGGTTGTTTATGGTTAACTATACAAACTGTGAGTTGGTTTGTTTAATAAATACATAATATGGATGTATGATCGTGACTGTGAATAACTTGGATTGCGATTTTCCCAACATTTAAGGCTTATTTTCAAATAAAATACATTGTTGTTATGTGTATGTTGTTAGATGATATTTCCCTTTATGATTAATAGTTTTAATCAAAGACAATGATATATTTATAGTATATTAAATTGATTTTAGTTAATACTATAATTAATTTATATTCCATTAAAATTATTCTTTACATTTGTGAATTGAAATGTAAGGCTGTGTTTCACTCCACGCTATGGCGGATTGCCTTTTGAATCACCTAACACATTGTAAACTATTATTTTGACTTTCATTATGAACACAAGAACCAACATTTATGCCAAACCTTTGCGTGTTCCATTATTGTCTATTACAATAATTATTGTGCGTGAGTAGTAAGCGCTTATATACTATATGTATTTAAACATAGTTCTTTATTGCTATTTACGAAGCTGATTGATTATTTTTTCATAACCTAATGACAAAATAACGAATCTTTCTATCGCGAATATTATTTTAATATTAAAATGATAGTTGCTTTGTATCTATAACGAACTTCACGTCCTATAAATGCATATTATTAATTAAAACATATTTTTTATTAGTAATTTATTATTGTTTACTAGCTAAGATGAAAACATTCATTGCGCTAATGAATTAGAAGAACTAAAATATATATAGTAAATAATGTCTCTATCTTGGTTTGTCAGCGTAATGTTCGTATATTTCTTAATAGTAATGTAACGTCCTGTAAACATTTTAATTAAATTGTAGTTTGCTTTTTGCTTTGATATAAATGATATTTTCTTATTCAACGCATTGTATATAACTTAGTATAAGGTGTAAAAAATTGCTATATATTAGTTTAAAAATTTAAGATTTTTTCCATGAAATGGAACGAAAATTATTGAATGAAAATTATATTGATGTAGCGCAGAGCAATTATTTACACCCTGTATTTATTTAGTTTCTAATTTATACGAAGTCAATAATATACGTTTATGAACATTATGAAAAATTTTACTTAACTATTTTTAGTACGTCTAGATTGTACTCAACATAATTATGTTTCCAAAACCTTATACATGTGTATCCTAAGAAATCTTTATAAGTTTAGGCGGTCTTACTAGACTGTGAGTTTTATTTTTAATAATTTAATGGTCACGGAAATTTAATGCCAATCCCTTCAGAATGTCACAATAATTTTGATACTTCATCACTTGAAATAGGATCTAGTGAGTGCCAAAATTGTTGTGACATGGTTGTTTAACGCTTCGCAGAGGGTCAGCATTCGAGTTCCGTGCCCGTCCCCACACGTTTTATGTTATTGGCGTTTCGGGTGAGGTCATATGAAAGTCCGCTGGCCTTCGGTATTTAAATCTGACAATACGGAAGTTAAGTCTCATGAGGAACGACTCGTTTTGGCATCGGCATCGGAGAGATTACAGGAAGAAATATGATGGCGGTGCGAGGGCCGATGACCCCACGGATCAAAGACTGCGGGTGATTTTGACATTCAAATCGGAAGCGCCGTTCCGCTTCCGAGCGACGCTTTTCGTTGCTTACCGCTTGTGCCACGATCTCGACGGTCTTATTATACCAAATCACAGACGCTAGACTTAAATTATCCATGTGTTATATAAATTTTGAGAGTGTCCTCTTATGGTGGTCTCACTAGGTATAATGGAGAATACGAAAACTAGCAATAAATGCAGATAGATATTTAATCATTACTACATTATAGTTTTATTATTATTTTATTTAAGTCTAATATTAAGATATTGGTTGTCAAGATTACTAAAGTTATATTTATTGAGTACCGCTCTAAACTTATAAAGATATGCCTTTGATCGAGATAAAGTTTCATATGAAATAGCATGCATTTGGTCATAATTACGCATTATGATTATAATTAAGTATTAACAAGATCTTTAAATATTGGCCCAATGTCTTCTTTTGATTGGGTCAAGTCTTTGCTCAGTAGTGGGCTGGTATATTATGGCCGATTGCATGTGCTTCGTTCGGAGTTATTTTGTCGGTTGATGTCGTGAGGTGGGGTTGAACTAGTCGTGTTCGTTCTTCGATCTTTACAGTGCCTTAGTTATAATTTGGGATACTTTACGTATGCTTCGCAAATATCATTTTTAATGTCGTGTTTAAATTTTTTTAATTATTAACTGCAAAAGTTTTAAATATGAAATAAAGAGTCTGCAATAAAAATAAGTATTTACATGTTCAATTGAATCACAATCGTAGTTCAACCCGAGCCTATAGTATTGTGCCTCGTCGTGTAGTGTAAAAGCACCTCGACTGATTACAAATATAATGAATATTTATAATCGTATGCTCTATGCACGTTCTATTAAGTTGTCAGAAGTAAATCAACGGTTATTTTGAACAATGTTTGATGTTGTTGCATTAACTGTAGCGATATCTTTATTATTATTATTGTAAAATTATCATGTAAATAGTATATTGAATCGAAAAATTCATGCAAATAAAAAGTTATTAATCGAGTCCGATTTTTATTTTTATCTTTAGGTAGTTTATTTTACTTATATTATCCTGGCTATACAGTGTTTTTTAACTGGGACAGTATGGAAAAATCTGTTACTATACGCAATATCGGGAATCTGTCTAAGGAACTTGTGGGCATGGTATAATTTTATGTCAAGTGTAAGCTGTACATAAAATTTAGTCATAAAAATTAGTCTTAAAAGGATCAACTCTGTTTCATGTAAGGATAATTTAAATAAACTATCATCGTCATCATCAGCCTAAATCGTCCTAACGACGCCGACGCAGACTCGGGCCTACCCACAAAACAATAAATAAATATTTTACGACAAAGACAAAAAGATAGGATACTCTATTTATTTGGATAGCTGCACTATGCTACCCAAGGTTCAACAAACGGAAGGTATTCAGGTCGTCGTATTAATGCTTGGAATAAACGATCAAGTGTCTTGTTGATCCGCGATTGTACTCGTATAACTTGTGTAAATCAGCTGCTGCGTACATGGATAGATAGATAGATAAAATGAGAGCAAATGTATCGCTGAGCTACCTTATTGCACTGCTGCAGCACACACACATGCCACATAATGTAGGCTTATTTATTTTAAAAATATGTTTTGCTTTTTTTTTTTTTTTTTTTTTAATAATGGCTTTGCTGATGATGAATGAATAGAAATGAGAAGTGAGAAATGATATACCCCCCAACCCCTCGAGTATCTCAGTAAAGATGTGGGGCTTTATTAAGTCCTCGGGTGGACTTCTTGAGAGAATTTGAAAAGTGACGTTGCACTGTTTTGTTTCATTTGCAACACTCATGCACACTCACGAACACTTAACGGTTAATAATCCACCATTATTTCACATTAATATTCGACATAACACAAATTTTAGACAATAAAACAAAACCGCAGACATGACTCTTCACTTTCCCGCCAAGAAACCCGTCAAATCTATATTTTGCTTATCCATTGTATCTTTGTTTTATGTGTGTCTGTGACTTTTCTAATAAATGTTTTGTCTATCTATCTATATCTCTGCGCCCGTGGGGATGGTTACATGGGATGCTACCCCGTACTCTTCGTGGGAGGTGGATACCCACTAAAAACTCTTGTACATTCCTGTGTCATGTGCTGTCAGGGTGATTAGGAACAATCTAAGCTAAGCAATTTACCGGACTTCACTCCAGCAGAACGAATGATACCTTTTTATACTAGGTAAATTGCTTTGCGCATACACCGGGGCTATGGGTGACCTCAGTTATGTGGGACACTCTTCTTCCAACCACTAAAGCTCGATGACGAAAAGGGATGTATACCTATTAAAATTCTAGTACCATCCTTTCTTTTTCTGCCAATGGATAGCTCGGGATCGCGAATGGCAAGCATGCACCCGCGAAGAATGATAGCTAACGACAAACAGGGATTCAATATTTTAAAAGTGTCTTCCAAAGTATGGTGGGGATTTACATAATGGCATTTGGTCAAATGCGGACGCGAAATATAGAATACATACTGAAACGGTCATCATTTTTCTAGGAGCTGAAACTACGCAAGCGTGTCCCCAACTACCCGTACCTAACTGTATTATAGATTCTCCAGTGTGTTGCGAGTTGGCACTTAATACAATAAAAAGCATTTATTTCAATCAACTTTACATGGATCATATTGGGTTAGAAAAATCAAAAAGCTTACAGACTAGTGTTAGTGAAATTATTTGACATAAGTATCGCACATCTAGTGCAAGAACGTCATAACTACAAGTTTTGTTACATTTACGATATTGTTGCATCGGATGTAGAAAATTATTTGACGTCATTTGTGACCAAAAACTCGTTTCACCAATTTTTTGCATTTATGACGTTGTTGCACCAGATGTGCGATATTCTTATACTATCTCGCATCACAATCACCCTGTGCACCGTACACCTCCACATGGCTGAGTTGTACCTGTCGGCCACCCCATCCTGAGAATAACAGAATAGCAGTTAATGACAGAGCCGAAAGTTCAAAGGCGCCTCTAGCTAGACTCAAACGGTTTTGATGAAACGGCCTAAATATACGGTTTATGGAGATACCGATGTTAAAACGTAAACATGGTATATGTTACCAAATATTAACTTCGAGAGATATTTAATGATTTCATCGTGGATATTGCAACAGTAACCACGCTTTTAACCTGACTGACACGACGCGCTCGCCGGTAGCCTACTTACTTGATTATTACATTAAAAAAAATCTTAAATAACAATTTTATTATCTTAAAAATAATTCAGCAATCATGTACCTGCTGTCCCACTGCAAGGCCCCTTCACCATTGAAATCAAGTCATCGCTATAATTGATGGGTAGGTACTGTTCCGTGGTCGGCCATGAACTTACAAAGTACTTGATAATGTTTGCGTCGAGTCGCGGGTTCAATTCCGATTTTACACCGATATTTGTTTGTAAATAAGGAAATCATCTTAGCGAACGGCAAGTTTTCCCGTACCTAATAAACCTTTCAAGGGGCATAATGACATTGCGGAATATCACCGAAGATCTTGAAGTTAAAAAATACAGTATGAAGTACCTATAATAAATTTCAAATTATTTAGTTTGTTTATTTACATATACACACTGTTCGAGAACTTTCTGTGGTAATAATAAAATGGTCACTGGTGACTTGAATCACGATTAGGAGGAAACACTTTTATCTGATATCAAATTGTCATCGATTCAAAAATCGCAACCCAAAAGCTTCCTTATCGTATACGTTAGCAGCTAATAGCGACATCGAAGCTTACACACAATGGATACAAAGAAAGAGGGTCAACTGACCATCTCATAGTCATAAAACATATCTTCCATCGTCACACCGTATTAGTCTGAATTCACGATTCGCGTCACAGTATTCGTGTAAGTTCATTGAGAAATAGTTTGGGCTTAACACAACTTACATGCTAGTGACGACACCACCGTCCTACACAAAGGTGTACGGCATGTCTACGTATGTGCCCGCCAGTTCTACATACGACAATTGACCAACTAGGATTCTTCGGACGGATTGACGAAAGAGTTTTTCGGAGAAGGGCGGACGACCTCCGTGGGTTTTGCAACGCCGCCGGTGAGGCAGTGTGCGGCGCGGCGGCGAGCGATGCTGTGACAGCTGTACCTAGCTAGTATACCGCAGAGCTGGCCATGTATCGGGTTGTGCTGTTGTTGTTGTGTGGGAGCGTGCGCGGAAGCGCGGCGGAGATCAATGGTGAGTTGGATATAAAGTATAATGCGGAAACTTTTTTAAAATTTGTTTACTGTTTGTTTGTTTTTATCAAAAAAATACAAATTACTCTTTCAAAAAAAGATGAAAGATATATTTTTTAAATGAGCGCAAAGGGTCCCGATTGTGGAATGATAAACAAATATATTTTTATTAAATATTTTTTGTTGTAAAAATATATATAAAAATATACGTAAGTATATAGACTAAAACTGTCCCACTGCTGGGCAAATGCCTCCATCATTGAGATCAAGTCATCGCTACAATTGATGGGTAATTAGGTATACTGTTTAAAGAAAGAGGAGGTCACGCGTGGACCCAAACCCGAACCCGAATCCTCTTGCAATGAGAAGATGATTTTTGCTTTCAAAAATTCTAACACACTGGCTCGCCCTAGGAAATGAATTCTAAACCTCCGGATATTCGGATAGCCAAGCGCTTTGCCATACTGCCAACAAAGTGTTGGTTAGATTAAAAAAAATAAAAAAAAAGTCTTTGGAAGGGTAGGTACCTATTCTAAATACATAATTTTAATTAGGACCAACGACTTAAAGTGCCTTCAAGCATCCAAGCATCCAAGATCGTAATGCGGGTTAATATAGTTAAAGCGATTAATATGCCAGGTAATAATATTTGTATCGACCAATATATTATTCGCTGTACCAATGAGCTCATCACAGCACAAGCTCGTTGTACGTACAATAGGTTGAAACTATGTCACTATCGTATTCCAGTCGTGTTTTGAATTTGAGATATCTTCTTTGGAGCTGCTATTATGTATTCTGTGCTGCCGTCACATGATTCCACAGATTTGAGTGCGGCCAAGTTTATGTTATTGGTCTAGCTGCAGGATAAGGCAGGATAATTTTAAAGCACTACTTAAGTCGTTTATCATTTTTTAATTTTTATTTATTTACTAAGGGCCACATCGAACACATCACAAAAACAAAATATTGAATCAGCTTTAGATGCAAGATGTTTAGATGCAACCCAAGACAATGTAGGTACACAATTTTACCAAATTAGACGATTACGGTCTAGGCTGAATGTATGATTAGCTGCAACTTTTATTTGAAATCAATCATTTTTGTAATCAAGTAAGTCAATGTATTTATTTCTAGTATCGTTTTGTTGTTCACATACCTACTTCTTGTTGGCTTAACGCAGGTCATCAAAATGTAACAAAGTCAAATACTTATAACGTTAATCAACAATAGGTATACATTGCGCGCATGTTTTGTTTTATATTTTGCCCTGGAAATTTCGAGCCCTTTGCGAGGTTCGTGGTCGCAAGGAAATTCCCTGACGATCTCCCTGAGTCTAAGGCCCAGCTACGCAGATCAAATCTAAGCAAACTGTGGTCATGTTTATAATTAAAGGGATGCGTATTGGAATGGTTGTGTCATTCATGACATGTGTACTATCAAAAACTTTTCTGAATATCGACCATTAGGGCGATTTTTCTGTGCAGGGGTCAGTGGCTATACTCGCCCCTTTTGTTTTTGAAAAAAAATCTGGATATCCACCATTAAGAATCTTAAGAAAGAAATGAATTTCTATTCAAGCATTAACAATGAACTAAAACAAATGGCTTTGACAAATAAAAAGGTCGGAAGGTTTACTATTGGTCATTCTATGGTCATCTTCATGGTAGGCAGAGTTAACTACGATCGCCACGTTAAGGCAAAAATGTTTGTAACTGGATATCCTTAAAATTTGTCGATCGTACCTACGCAGACACTTTGTTAAGTTAAGTATATTCATTTACGCAACTAACTAACACAATACCTACGTTAGATATTGTGTTGCCACGAGAACTTCACCGGCAAATTGACTGAGCTGTTCTTCAGCAGTTTTAAAGTAAAATATATTACATTTCCTTGTAAATAATAAATGAATACTAAACAAGAGTTTTTACAATCATACACAAAATATTAAAAGTCACATAGTGCTTTTATTTATATGTATAGAGATACATAGAATGTCACCGTTAGCATAGATGGGACCACCAAAAATTTGGCAACGTGGGATATGACGGGAAACCAATAACTTTGTAGGGCTCCGAATGTGACCAGGCATCATTTTCTCGTAAGGACCATTATAACGCATTTACTATGTTTATCCTGAAGAACACTAACCACACAGGGTGTTATGAAGATGTCTTGTGATTTGCGTTAGCTTACATACAGTCACGGGAATTAACATGTATAAGTACATTTTGAAATGAAACAAATTTTACGGATCTACTGGCGTTTATTTTACACATTACTTAATGTATATGACGTTTCGAACCATTTGCAGGGTCCGTGATCACATGTATACACTTTTTTTTTGTCTTTTATTCCATTGTATTAAGAGTAACGTTGTTTAATGTTAATTCCCGTGATGCATGTTTTTGAAACGAGCTTCTACCAATAATATTATAATATTTATTGCTCGATACAAAAGGCGGATTTAATTCCAAGTGTAATTTTCTACCGATCAAAAAAAAAGCATAATTTTTTTTTTCAATTTCATTTTCTCATCAGAATGTATATTTGTATCCAGACACCCAGTTCTCCGAGCTGCCTCCGCTCTACGGCCTGGACGACTGGGCGCAGTGCCAGCGGCCCGAGGATGTCTGGTGCATGGTCGACGCCGAGCTGGTGGCAGACGGACCTTCAAACGTGCTGACGCTGCTGCAGGCGAGTTGGATGCTTATCTTATCTCTAAGCTTATCTTATCTTATCTTAGTGAGGCCTGACAAGGCTTCCCTCTCCCTCTCCGACTTTTGTGCAATCTACCCCAAGCGATTTTTTTATTTTGTTGACCCAGGCGAGATTTTTGTATGGTGACGGCAGGGAATCGTGTGCCCCGTAATTATAATAGGGATGTTGATAACAACAATAATTAATTATCTTGGAACTATTGTGAATGCAAAATTCCAATTAATTAAAAAAGAATTAATTGCTTTGGGGAACATCAAACGTATAAATGAAATCACGTACAGTTATTTAAAACATTAAAGTTTTTTTATTATCTTATCTTAGTGGGCCTGCCGAGGTTTCCCTCTCGCAGCAACACTTCGACCCATCGGGATCTTTTGTGCAACCCCATCCTTTCATTCTTCTTCCTCTGTAAAGACAGATGCCATAAGCTTGGCATCGTCCTTAAGAGCGAAGAGCCTGAAGTCCTTTGGTTTCGGATAGGCCGACCCCAGGAGTCCCATTCTTTTCTTAGCCAAAGAGTCGCAGCCACACAGTAGGTGCTGCGTTGACTCCGTTTCCTCTCCATATGCCCTACACAAGCTATTTGTTGATAGATGCATTCTGTGAAGCATTTGTTTTGTGGCATAGTGCCCTGTCACGGCACCGTTGGTTAATCAGGCCTGGCTTCTACTGCCTCCGCATGAACTTACTCCGTCCTAAGGCGTTTTCGCCTAGGAACGATTTGGAGTGTTTCATACCCGGCTGCTCTTTCTCTTAAAGGATCTGCGGGGCACGTGAGTTGTCCTTAGTTGGTTGTTCTGCTCGGTGGTTTGCATTGAGTAGGCTTCTAACATCTCCGGTACTAGTCCGGATAACTAGTAGAGGCGCCCGCTAGATGCAAAGTCTCCGGTTAAGTCAGCCGCGTAGGATTGTGGAACTGACGAGGTGCCTGGATGGGTACTGCGAAGTGAGTGGGCTTACAAATCCGCCACCAAAGAGGACATTTGGTTTTGGACTTTAGAGTCGACGACCCAAGCAGTGGTAACTGCGAGTTGTGCAGCTCTTAGTGCAACGAGAAGTGAACGAGCTTACAGCTCCGGTAACCTATCTGGATATTAGGTAGTGGACTATACGTGTTTACGGGGCAACTAGCTCGAGACACTTCTTAAAAGTACCGGGTGAAGAATGCGTTTTGGCGCGTCCTGATCTGGCGTTATGACCTGACGCAGATGATCCCTTGTGCTTGCGCAAGGATGTCTGACACCTACTTTGTAACCTGACGGTTGGTAGGGGGTGTCAGTATAAACTTTAAAGTCGTGTGTAGTGGGTTGCTCTTTCTCTTTTTTTGCTCTTTATTTGACCTATATATCGTACCTAAGCATGAATTTCTGTAACCTAAAAAGTTATTAATAAGCACTCAATTAACGGAACAAAATAGTGACGTCATTCTCATACAATTTCTATAAAAAAGGGTTTTGACAGTTGCTAAAAAGTTTATCTGTTGACTAACCAGTCAACTACCCAATTACATACGCGCTCTTGCTCCTGCGCGCAATTGGTCCCCTTTAGAAAGAGTCAAAAGGCATTAAAACAGCAGGGATACTTAGCAAAACCCTTAGGAACTGTCGTCAAACAAACCCGACTCTGTCGAGGTCCGAGTTTCATGCCGGATCGGATGGATATTACGATCGGCCCCCCGCTGATAGGTGACTGTCAAAACTCTGATGTCAGCTATCGAATCTGCAAAGCCCGTAAGGACTATCCTCTTGGTTTTTTAACTTTGTCCGTTAGGTCTAACAACAAACTTACTAACTGACACTCACATAACTTCTATTATTGATACATTATTTTGTAGCTTTGAAATGTATATTAAAGTATTAAAGTAAGTAAGTTTGTTTCAAGTCTGCACTTTCTTAACTCGCAAAAGCATTTCTTAATTGTACGCAGTTCACGGCCGGTAGCGAGAAGGTCACTTTATCACATAGGCATTTCATTATTTGGTCAGATATAAATTAAGCTGTGCATCAACAAACGTCTTCCCTTGACTCTTGCGGTGAACTCTTGAAGGTAGTCCGGATCATAACTCACTAATGGACGGTGTTTGTACTTTTGTACAAGCAATTGACAGTAATGGTGATGGTTGCTATTAAAAGAGCATTACGATGATATTGTTAGCTATGTGGTTCATTTTATATTAACTATGTTGTTTAAAGTGCAAATCAATATTCTTCATCAATCATAAACGCATGGCCAAACGCAAAACAATTTTTTGATTCTGTTATTTTAATAATAAAAAGATTCTATTTTTTTAAATTTGTTGTATCATATAGAATAATACATTTAAAACTGGCCTAAGATTCCATCATAAAAACGATTAAATCTCTGCCTGAACATCATACTGCCCACACCCGATTACTAACTAAATATGAGAAGACCAACACCTCAGTCTCCCTGTGATCACAGATCCTGCAAAGGTTCCAAAACGTGAGAATTAAATAACATAAATTGAAATGAAAATAAAGACGAGTAGATCCGTAAAAGTATAGTTTTTAGTATTTAGTTCATCATATTTAGTTTATCAGTTTTGAGTAGATATGTCTAAAAAATATTAAAATAAATATATCGTAATTTTCCATTTGTCAAAAAGACTTATTGGGCAAATGATATTTGTAATAGCCGCCGGTGCAAGCGTGCATTGCGTTACATCAAGACGATCGGCCTTCGCAGTGAACCGGTCCGCTTGTGGAGAAATGCCGAAACGATGGGCCAATTAACCACTTGCTGTTAGAATCTCTATGGAAATAACACGATGATAAAGTATGGAGGAGAGAACGGTACAAAGTGATATTGAATCACATGCGGATGTTGTATAGCAAGGCTTCTGTTCTTCTATTTTAACAACTTCATTCTATAATTCACAATCACGTCCACAATCTTATCTCGATGGCCTATATTTGACATTTGTAAAATGGAAAAGATGTTAAAAGCATACCACAGAGGCACGATTTATGCCTTTTTCATCGACGAGCTTTAAGTTTCAAGTAAAAAACATATAACTCCTAAGCCATTTTAGGTGACGGTTTTACTTCGGCAACCGTCAATAGCAGAATAGCCAAAGATCAAAACGACGTCCATGTCATTTTCGCTTGAATAAAAGCAAGCCCAATATAAACGATAATCATTATGATAGTTTTCGGGAAATAGGAGTTAAGACTGTTGCTAAAATAAATAAAACATCATTCGCTGATTACCTACAAGACTGCTACTGCCTAGGTTAGATAACTTCTAAGTCTTTACTACAGTTTTAATGGTTGTTCCATAGAGTGGAAGATTTCTATGGGTTGAATAAAAGCTTCAATCAATTTTGAAAGTAACAGAGAAGGAAATCTTAGCAGGCACCACTTAGATAAGATAAGATTATGACATGTAGGTAGGGTTTAAAAAAAATAAAGATATTATATTGCACTCTGGACCAGTTAGATTGCTCTGGAAATGTTTTTCTAGTAAGTAGCTATCAGTTACACAAGTTTCACATCATACTTGATATCAGTTACTTAACTGGTTTTAGTAAAGGAAATTCTGATGTGTAAATAAAAGCATTCAATACGAGTGCTCTGATTTATTTAGTAGTTTCTGTGCCTGCTACTCTATTCGCGTGTTATCCGCATTAACTTTCTCAGCTTTTCGTCTAATTTATTAAGTACCTATATCCCTAATATCCCTAATTCCCTACACGATTTCTTTTGTCAGATAGTTTTCATTTTGCATGGAAAGTAAATTGTTATTAATTGCTACGTATATATAGTATGCATCATCATCATCATCATCATCATCATCATCAGCTCATTTAATGTCCCCACTGCTGGGGCACAAGCCTTCCCTATGAATGGATAGGGAGAACGGGCCAAAAACCACCACGCAGGCCCAGTGCGGGTTGGTGGTTGTTAACGACTGCTAATGAAGCCGGGACCAACGGCCTTACGTGCCTTCCGAAGCACGGAGGACGAGGAGCTCGAGATGATACATTTTTGGTCACCCATTCGATGACCGGCCTAATGAAAGTTGTTTAACCTCAGCACTCGCAGACCGGGCGCGTTAACCACTGCGCCATCGAGCTCCTCAATAATTAATTGTTATGTTATGTATATATTACTTTCAAATAAATACTAATGCACAAGATAGATGCAGGGATCCTGGCCAGGTGCCTTAACATTTGCTTAGCTGGTATAACTAAGCTACTATTGTGGTAGAGTAGTTAACTATCTATTCACTTAGCACCTTAACCACAGAATAAATAATAATACAAGTCCTTAAGGGGGTGCCGCGCGGAATTTCGAAAATTTACTTGTTTTTAAGTCACTGGTGCTAGGCGCTGTATAGGTCATATACATTAAAAGGACTAGTGTGGGTTAGCTTGATCCTTTCACAAGGCCATGGTTGTCTTAAACAAATACCCGGGAACTGCATAAACAATACGTAAAAGTAATAATATCTAAAAACTTATTTCTTCAGAAACTTTGTAAATATAGCACAAATGAAACAATGATCCGACATCAAAATGTTTGTATTGATATTCCGCAGGCCACTGTTGTCTTATTTTTCAAATAAAAAATATGAATATGAAAATATTAAGACTATTATTATTTTTTACCCAAACGCCTATGATTTTACGAAAGTAAACATTGCTCTAATTAAATCACCAGCCACCTCTGTACAGATATTAGTGTGCGTGCGTATTCTTGTCGTGCGCCGTTGTCACACCACTGCCACGCGCCGCTCGCTCGGTATCATAAAGAAACTTGAAACTCGCAATTTTGCGTCCGCGCTGCACCCCCTTAACCAATTTATTAAAGTCAATGTCATTTCTGACTGTCGGGCGCTGTAAACCTTAATTATTGTTACATTATCATTGCAATAAACAAAGTGCTCAAGGGTGCTGCGTCAATGTGTATTTGACCTCATATTGAAACGTAAAACGTTAGCAGTGTTTATGATTTATAGTTTAGTTACATAATGCATACTTATTCATCGTAACATACTTCAGTGTCTAGTTTTCAAAATGTGGACTCAAGTTAAATCTGATTAAATCCGTCGTCTGCTGTGAATACAGACACATTAGAAATTTAATTGTCTAGGGCACTGACCAGTGCTCGCCGTTTATGAGCGGTTAAAGCAGTTGTATTTTTTACAAAGAGATTCAATAGGTAATAGAGCGGCTATTAGAGACTTTTTCATACAAAAACTTTGAGCTGGGGCGCTAGTAACGCCATCTAACGTTGAGAAGCAAAACAGCGT
This sequence comes from Eudonia mercurella, assembly GCA_963082485.1. NCBI lineage: Eukaryota > Metazoa > Arthropoda > Insecta > Lepidoptera > Crambidae > Eudonia > Eudonia mercurella. The sequence goes on from OY720037.1 coordinate 17,885,732, forward strand.
ATTAAAATCAATTAGAATAAGTTTCTACCACACGGTAGGTGTCGCTAGTACACCAGTAGGGATGTTCCGTTATGATTTCGACGTCTAACTTTTATAAAGGTTAACCAAAATCGGTATAAAAAATATTGGGTCTTATGAAACTTACCTATGAAATTGACGATTTTTTTCTCACACATTAGTATTACTTCCAAAACTTAACACCATTTGTAAATATTTGTATATACATTTAATTAAGACTTATTATTAAGGCTTTAGCAATAACAATTATTTTTAATCTTGTATCTTTATTGCCTAATTTTTTTTTAAATTGACTCTTTTTTTGGTTGTAGTTAGCGGAATTGACCTTTTGTTTCATTGTACCTTTGAACGTACTTGTTTTTTCTACTTATAGTCTGCTATATTTAGCTAGTGAAACAAACATGCTGGCCTTTAATTTTTAGAAAGTTAACATCAATAAATGCTAAGAAAATTTAAAAAACTTAAGTATAAAAAATATAATTAAAACAAAACTCATACAAAACGTCAATTTCATAAGTAAGGACCTAATATATAACAATAAGCAAATGGCAATCAAGGTAGAAAATGAAAATTCCGGTGAAAAAAATGAAAAATGAAAATTTAAAATCCGTATTGGCCCTTTAATCTGTCAGGTACCGTAAAACCAGACACAATTGAAAACCAATTGTTATAGGTTCACATGTGAACCTGCGGGGTGTCAGACATTAAGTTTAATATAAGTAGTAATTTTCTGATTCAATGATCATCGCGTCGGGGGACCGCTGAGGTATCACTTAGTTTTACTGTTCCAGTGCATAACAGTCCTCCAACGCAATGATCATTGTATCAGAATATTACTACTTATATTAAACTTACGATATAAAAATATTATATATAACATTAATCGATAAATAAAACGACATCGCTTGAACATCACTAAATCATCTAAAAGTAGTGCTTTTGCTTCTTACCACCAGAGGGCGGTATAGGGTATAGGCAAATGTTCTAGAATACTTTATTGGAAATTATAATATAGGCTGATTATTGGGTAAAAATACAAAATACTTACGAAAATAAACTGCAATCACGTTCAGCCGTTTTACCATATTGGGATTTGCAATATCGCAACACGCAATTTGGCATATTTTCTGTAGATTTTGTCAAATCTATTCACGCACAAACACGACTGCATTAGAGGTCGTATCACATCAAACTGAGCGACTTGTTACCACTTGGTAATAAGTAGTGGATTACAGTGTCGATCTCTATGTCCTGTCTATAGTAAGTAGTTAAATGTCTTTGATTTTTTAAAACCGAGAGCCTATAGGTACTAACTGCATTCCCCGCTGGGAATCGAATCTTGGTCCAGCCACCAGACTTCAGATGCGGCTGTAGTTGTTCAAAACATCTTGGCACTGTAATGTAATAACTGCTCGTGGATCCTGGTCTGTGGGTAAAACATTACAGAGGACAGAAAGCTAAATTGTTGAAGTCGGTTGCACAGTGCCCGATATGGTTCTCATGGCAGATCTACCTAAATATTATTTAACATCTTCTAATTTTAGTATTATACTGGTAGTTTATTAATTTTATTTTATTGGTAGGTACTCATGTGGTATCTTTAAATGTTTGTTACATCAATTTTTTTTTTGTTAGAGTACAAATTTAAATTTATAATGTAAACAAAAGTGTTTGTGAATCTAACAAAAAAAACGTTAATCATTACAGGAGTACTCGCAAGAGACGCTGAAGCACTACAACCGCACGCAGGTGCACCGCGGGCTATGCGTGTCGCGGTGCGGGGCGGAGGCCGAGGGCGAAACGCCGTGGAGCGAGGCCGCGCGCGCCTGTCTGCAGCGCGACCTGGCCAAGTACAACCTAAAGGTCTGTTAATTAATGGAGTCAGGCGTTATTTTGCGGAAATCCATGGTATAAAAATGTAATTAAAATAATATGTAGTGTTAATTTCGCTAAATCACTCGTTGATCCAGCTGGATAAACAAGTGTGTATCGGCTACCGGTAAGCAAGCGCCTATGCCGGCACTGCCGCGCCGCCCGACGGCGTATTACCCCAAAACCCGGGCGGAGGTCCTAGTCAAAGTCAAAGTTAAATTTTTTTATTCAAGTAAATCTAGGAAAAGTGCTTTTGAATCGTCCAATCATTTTCACCTCCTACCCATTCAGGACGTCTATTTTTTTGAAGCGCTATATCTTCTCTCGCTGATCGACTAGAACGCCTCGGAAATTCGCCTAGTAGGGGACAGGTCCACATTTGCGTGATGGCATCCCCTCTAGAAAACAACAGAGGGTGATTGAGTTGCTGTGGATTAAAGAACCTTTAGTCTTTCGCCATCCATGAAATCAGGTAACACTTTCAAAAGTCGAAGGGCACAACACTGTCGGACAACATATTTCAAATATTATAATTTTTATCAACAACAACAACAGTTAGGTCTAATGACATTCTAAACTTTAGGAAAACACAGGGATCTTGTGATTTATTAGACAATATTTTAATAAATCTAACAAAATTAATGCGATTTAAATTTTTCCATAAAGGACTTTCAATCGGATGAAATGAGATGCGATTGGGTTATGGCCAATGTGAGCCCAACTGTGGGCCAGTGTTCAATAAGTTGGTGAACATTATTTTCAAGGGATTGTGATTGAATGCTATAGGTACCTATATGAGTATAGTGATAAGCAACTTCGTTGGCGTTAAGTATATTCGTGATTTTCTGAAGATTTTTCCCTATAATAATCCTTCTTAATAATGTGCTGGTCCAAACGATTTCAAAGGTTCAACAAGTGCAATCATAATTTTGCTCCGTAATGATCGATTGTTGGCTCGCCGTTCATTGCGACCTCCGACGCGTCTTATTCATATCAAATTATTTCCGCGTTTAATAATTATTATTGAACAACTATCACGTATGGCGACCTTGCATAATATTAAGGGAACTATTTAAATATCAGTTATTTTTACACTTGATGAAAGTTAGGCTCCACGGTCATTTGAAACTTTGGTTTTAAAAAACTGACAAAGTGCGAGTCGAAGTTGCGCAGTAGAAGCTTCCGCAGTACTTAGTCGTAAAAACGTCACACTGCAATGATTAAGATTTTGAATTTTGAATTTTGGCTATCTAATGACAACCATAGGGATCAAAAGCTCGACGTATTTGGTCACCATTGCAGTTATACGGCATTGTAAAAGGTGCTTTACTTGCAAGATAGCAATCAGAATACGCATGCCGTTGCGCCACCGATCTCCTAAAGTTATATTTAATTATTACGATATTTACCGTTACTTATATGTACGAGCATGGGTATAAAATGTTTACTTTTACGAAAATTTTACATAGTTGATGCTTTGTTTATTTTTATTGTAAAATATAAATCTGTTTTTATTAAAAACTATTTTAGATTGTTTTGCCTTGACAGGCATACGGACCAAAATTTACGTTAGCCTAGCCTCGGGCAGAAAGTATGTATAATTTAAGCCAAGCCAGCAAGCAATATATCGCGTAAGAAACAACCTCATTCAGAGCCAGAATATGGCTTCCTGCCAAGTAGGTTAAATATCCGCACAATATAGATTTACAAACACTGTTATCAATACCACATACTATCGAAGAGTATAAATTAAATGCGGATCTATTGAATGTCATTATCTGTATGTCGTGTAGGTATTGTGTTTATCTACTAAAATGATGTTCCTTTGTTTGTATTATAAGCGTACTTTGATCACTTATCCGAATGCGGTGAGACTTTCGCAACACGATTAGCCCAATACGAGTGAGTGAATTTTGACGTCTGGCAACGCAACTGCAACCGGGCCAAAAGCTTCAAGTGCCGTCTGAAATGCACAAACAATTGTAAGGATTAAAAATTAATTATTTACATTTTTGCTTTTTGTAGTCGTCAGATATTTTCTATTCATGTTCTGGAAATGTTTGTTTATTTTTACCATTGAAAATGGTTATTAGATGCAAATCGCCTGAGACGTATTTTTGGCCATAGCTCCGAGGATTTTGGGAGAATCGAGATGGAAATAATACCAAGAGTTAAGGAATTTGTCGAGACACGTGTGAGCGTTTGAATTTTGAAAATCGGCTAGAAACTTTTTATAGAATTTTAAAAAATTAAAAAAAAAATCGGGTTTTTTGGGGGTGTTTGTATACTAAGTTGTAAATATTTCAAAAAGAAAACCGAGTTAAGAAAAAATGAAAAAAAGGGTCCTGGGGTATTAGTTTAGCTACAAAATGGCGAAAAAATTTTGAAAATCGGTTAATAATTGTGACCTGTAGGTGGTCCCTTTAGATTTGGTATTGTAGAAAAACGGTTGTAGCTTCTTTGATTATTGACCGATCGTCATGGTAATGGTGTTAAAAGATGCGGATGCAGGCGAGAAGTGCATCCAAGTTGGAATTGTGTTATTTAAAATAAAATGTTTTTTTTTCGTAAATTGTTGTACTTATTCATTTTCAATGCTCCGATTCTTGCGGGAACTGCGAAATCTGTGACTTTTTTTGTACTTTGATCACACTTCAATCGCAACCTGCGGCATGGAGTTCTTTTTGTACTTCTGTAATAAATATGAAAGATATAATAATGTTACTGTCGTGTTGTAATAATTAATTAATTGTCCTTTACCTCATTGGTCGAGTGGCTTGCACACCGGTTTTCATGGTGTCGCCATCTCTGAGGTCCCGGGTTCGATTCCCGGTCGGATCAATTTAGAAATACCTGTTTTTCTAAATTGTTTCGGGTCTGGGTGTTTCCTATGTATAATAAGTATGTATTTAAGTATATTAAGTATGTTTATCCGTTGTCTAGTTAACCATATAACGAGTTTCTTAAGGAAGCTTTTCTTGGGGCTAGATAATTGGTGTGAGTGTGGGAAACATTTTATTTATTTATTTTATTTTATTTACCTCTTGTCTTTTAATTATAACTGGTATAATTAACATGTCCATGTTCAGGCGAACGTGTTATCAGTGGGTTGGTGCTCGTCGACCCGCGTGGAGGCGACAGGCGGCGCGCGCGCGCTGGCCATCCTGTGCGTGGTGCTGGTGGCGCTGGTATTTCTCGCCACCACGCTGCACGTGCTGGGGGAGCGGTGCGCGAAGGCTGACGGTGCGTAGCAGTTCTAGATCTTTTTGGTGCTTCTCTCCTGGTAGCATTGATCAACACGTGACAAATGGAAGAGTTAGCGACGACACTTCATGGGGATACAGTATGGGAAAGGTGACGGTACGGAACAGCTCGGGATCTCTTTGGTGCTTCTTTGCTCGTAGCATTGACCACTACGGACAAATAAATGAGCAAGCACAGCTGGCCATCCTATGCGTGGTGCTGGTGGCGCTGGTCTTTCTGGCCAAAATGCTTCAAGTGCTAGGGGAGCGGCGCGCGAAGGTTGACGGTACGAAGCCGCTTTCATTCTTTCTCACCATCATCATCTTCATCTTCGTTCTATATATTCACTGCTATATATGGGCCGCTCTAAGTGCATGCTACTGAGCGCGAATCTCGGTTAATCTCTTAAAAAATACATTTAAATAGTAATTTGAGTCCTGCACATATAAACAAAATAAATAAAAGCGTCGACATCACTCAACTTAATATAATCTTTAATTTGCATAATTTTAAATTAAAGTAGCTGTAAATAACTAATTGCATATCATATTTCTTACACATAATTCCGGGAGTATCTTTTATAACATCCTTGTCACATCTTTCCTCCTCCTTTCCTCCTTTCCTCATCCTTTCCTCATCCTTTCCTGTCAAAACCTTGCGACTGTGAAAGGTCTTTGACCCTTGCATACGTCATTGAATAAGTTTGTTGAAGCGACTGACGTTAGTTGGCGCCTTAAATCGGAAAACGTACTCATCAAACAATGCGATAATGGTTTTGTATTCCTGTAACATAAGTTCATAACTACATAATCTTAATATTGATTTCATTGTATACTGTTTATAGGTTCAATATATCAAGGCTTGTTAGTGAACAAGTTCGTCTTCACGATCTAAAGATGTTATTAGCGACCACCTGTGGCTTTGTCCGCTCTCCATCTCGTATCTCTAGGCAATTTACATAAGAGATCTACTTGAAAAATTTACATAAGAGATCTACTTGAAAATTTTACATAAGAGATCTAAATTTCAGTAGGTTTCTGGTCGTACAGTAAATAGACAATACTTAGTAATTATTATTTAAAAAATAAGAGGAGATTAATACCCAAAAAATTTGATTTTAGACACTTCTCCTACATACATTAGTTGAAAGTTCGTTGTAACAAGACAGAATGTTGGTTGAGCACGAGCTTGCTACAAGTTCCCTTATTAAATTTCGATATTAGTTTATGTGTTGGTTTAACTAACAAGCTGTATATTTTATATACATTTTATGTTCTCGTCTTACACATACAAATCAAGATGTAGGTATCCGCAGGCGTACGCGCAGCCGCCGGCCTTGACCCGCGTTACCTCACACTTGTCTGACGCCACGCTGCTCTAGTGGGTAAAGCGATGGATTTCACATGTGCATTGTTTTAATGGCATGTATTTAAATATATATGCATAAGCTGGTGCAAGCCGCATTAGGCCAGCGTAGTGGGATAATGCCCAATGACCAAGTCCGTGCGGGTTTAAGCCCAACTGTGCACAGTTTATTTGCTTAAATTTAATCCTTTTAATTTTTCGTATTTTTAAAGTAAATACTTTGTAATGAAAACATTAAGTCAAAGTCAAAATTTTTAATGAAATAAACTTCAGAAAAGTGCTTTTGAATAGTCCAAACATTTTTAAAGCTGACGTTTAAAGACATACCCATTTTTCAAATGAGTTTTTTTTGTGACGAGGCGTAGAATAAGAGACGAAAGTAGCTATAGTGTTGCATTGTTATTAGACGCATGTATTAACTTCAATAGACAAATGTTTTTATCATTAGCCTTTTCGTTGGTATAATTTAGACTGAAAAGTATATTTCGATACCAGTACAAATGTTTTGCAAATAAGTAAGTGTACTGTATAAAAGCAATATAAATGTATTTTACTTGTGAATAAATTAGCAAATTATATATTCAAGAATATGGAAAATTATGACCTTGTTGAACCTTAGTGGTGAATCACATAGTAAAAACAAAAGAGAACATTCTTGCGGCGTATACGCAATAACAATACATATTTATTTATAAAAAAATATAAAATTACTTTTGTATAATGTCGCGCGTTTATGTCTTTTGTACTGCGCAAAGAATCATGACTTTCATAAAAGCACTTTCGTTACATAATTCATTACATTATATGGCTTTGTGTATATTAATAGTCATTTATTTCGGGCAATGCCCGTGTAACAAAGGTCTTACAACCACTATGTTAGTAAATAACATATAATAATAATAATAATTTGAGGCTTGTATGCCTTGGTTTGGCGTATAGTCGTTAATTCTATTAATTAATGACGAACCGGTTGTTTGCTGCAGGCAACAAGTATTTGCTGGCGTTCTCCATGAAGAAGAACTGGGAGATCCTGACGTACGACCGCTCGCGGCCGCGCAGTGAAGACCGCATGAAGGACCTCACCTGCATGGAGGGCATCAGGTCAGGGCTCAACCATCGCCATCACCAACTCATTTTATGTCCCCACTGCTGGGGCACGAGCCATTCTTATGAATGGAAATACCACAGAGAACGGGATATAATATACCACGCGGGTTAGTGTGGGTTGGTGGTTGTTAACGACTGCTAAAGCTGCCGGGTTCAAAGGCTTTATGCTCCTTCCTTTAAAATTATTATACATTAATAGATAACTCTAATCATAAACACGAGAATACAACAGAAAACATAAAATCAGTATAAATTTGACTGCAACATAAAGACATGTATACAATCAATAAATATAATTTTAACAATGTCTCGGCTAAAGTTGAGCAAAAGGAAGTTAATTGAGATTTATTAGTTAAAAAAAGTAAAAAAAATATTTTTTCGTATAATAATTACAATTGATTGAAATCAACTTTTACTTAAACTGTTGTATATGATGTATACAAGTACAGACGGCGGCAGATCAACCTACCCATAGCTATCAAATTTCTCCAATGAATATTGATCCTTATAACCGAACTATATAGTTTAAATTTGATTTGATTGATTTAGACTAGCCTACCTAAGTTATTACCTAATAATTTCTGCGTTATTTTTTAAAAATAAATCTTTCCCCTTTATTTCCTCAGGTTCATTGGAATGCAGTGCGTTATATTTTCACATGTATTGTTAATTTACATTTACTCGTACACGGACAACCCGCAGTTCATCGAACGGGTAAGTTTTGACAAAAAGTTTTACGTCATTTTGTTAAATCGTAGAACTTCTTCGATACTCAGAAGTGATAAGTTTTTGGCAATAGCAATTGTACGTGCTGGTATCCTGGAGCTTGTCCTTAAGGCGCTGATCACTCTGAATGTCTTTTTTATGCATGTTTTCTATAAACAGTATGCAACATACAACGCCAAGAAAAACATATGTTATAGTAAAATATTATATAAGCAACAATGTTATTGTTTCCAAAGTGCAGAATCGTGAAATAGCCTCGATAACAAAAAAACCAAAGTCACCTCTAAACACTATCTATTTACATATATTTTTCATTTACTAAAGTACGGCGATGTAATTAAGTATACATTAACGTAATACTGATGAGAAAAACGATAGTGATTTTCAAGTATTTTGCAAATATTATGATCGGATGTTAGTGACGGTAGTTGCTAACATCGAATGGGCGCCTTTGGCTTTCAAAGTAAAAAGTGTTGAATAATTTCGGCGGGCTGGTTAGAACCACGATAGCTCAATTGGAAGAGCACCTGATCCGGTATGTCAGAAGGGTGCAGATTCAAATCCTGCTAGTGGAAAAAATTTATATTTGTTCGCAACAAAATTTGCGTTAAAAATTATTTGAACATTTTACGAAATTTTACGAATATTGTTGCGAACGAATTACAATTTGAAAAAAGACAAAGTGTTGATGCGACGATAGCATAGTTAGTAGAATCCTGCTCGTGAAATTTTTCAACACTTTGTCTTTTTTCAAATAGTCATTCATAGTTACAACTATAATAGTTAGTTACTTTTCATCAAAAAAGAAAATTTTATAGTTACCGTCTGCTGTGGTCATGGTAATAGTGATGAAGAGCCTCCTTCCAGATGTACGACGAGTTCGGATGGCAGGCGGTGATGAACTCGCCGCTGTGGCTGCAGGCCTTCTTCGCCATGTCGGGCTTCCTCACCACCTACTCCACCGTCATCACCGTGCACAAGAACCCCATCACACTGCTTAAGTGCTTCACAGCTGTACTTAACAGATTTGTCAGGTCAGATCTAGACAAAATTTAAGACAAAATATTTATTTTCTTTATTGAAGAAAGTTGCAGACCCTATACCGGGAGGTCCTTGGTTTAGTTCCCAGGTCGGGTTAAATGTGTTTCTCCGGATTTATGATCACAAACCCGCATTTGGCAAATGTGGTGATTAAGTAAATACCCAAATATAACAATGACTTGATTGCCATGATGGAGGTTGTTGCCAGTTGGACAATATGGCTATTACTGATATTGAAGAAAAAATATTTTTTAACCTTTCGGGACTGACATCTCTGATTGTAGATATCCACCTTTTTAAGGCCATGTCGGTGGGGACGTGTTAGCAATGTTAAATGGCCATCTTAATCATCAACCTGCGTTGAGCCACTGTGGTGTGGTGGTATTTGCTATATTATATGAGAATCCCTGAGCCCAGTTATGAAATATGAAAGTGGCTGAAAAGGGGTTATTGTTCATATGCCACAAAGTAAATACGTCACAGAAAAAGTATGAGTTTTGCCACATATAATTTTACGCAAATATTGTTGCGAACAAATTACAATTTGAAAAAAGACAAAGTGTTGAAAATAGCGTGGGCTCCTTTGGCTTATAAAGTAAAAGTAGATAGTGTTGATTAATTTCGGCTAGTTAGATTGAGTCACGATGGCATAGTTGGCAGTGCACCTGACCCGGCGTGTCATTGGGTACGGGTTCGGATCCCGCTCGTAGAATTTTTTCAATACTTTGTCTTTTTTCAAATTGTAAATATGTCATATTTTAATTTGGATCTGTGACGAACTTACACATATTTTTAATGCATGTGAAAGATTTACTTTCAATGTATGGAGTGTACAAAAATGTGACGAACTTACTTTGTGGCAAATGTACAATAACCCTTGAAAAGGATGATGATAGTAAAGGTAGACAGCGAGATATCATTAAGGGAGTTACGACTTGCAAAAACTAATTTACTTCGCAACAAAGTAAGATAGCAAGAATAAAGGGTTTTCCATTTTTCCCACAATCTAGATTAACCCCAGCGGCGGGAGTGGCGCTCTGGTTCACGATCTCGTGGTACCCCCTGCTGGGGTCGGGGCCGCAGTGGGCGTGGTTGGTCACCCGCGAGTCCCACGACTGTGCGGAGCGCTGGTGGTACCATATCCTCTACGTGCACAACCACCTGCCTATGGGCAAGTTCTGCATGGGGCACACTTGGTAAGAGGCTTCATTGAATGTAATGTTTAGTTACAGTCTTTGGAGTTAGAGCAAAGTAGCAATGTTGTTTAAAAAAAAAGTTAAGAGTTGTCATTACTTTACGTATTGAGAGATTAAGTTAAACAATTTTGTAGTGTAGGTAGACCTTCGAGAAACTTAAGTTTTATTGTTGTTAATATTTTTTTTATTGTCGTTAACGAAAAGTCATGAAGTGCTTCTTCACAGCTAAATGACATCCTGAATGGGTAGGGTAAAAAAAATGTTAGGTCGATTGCAAAATCAAGTGTTTCAGTTCATTTGAATAAAACATGTTTTTATGCCACATTGCTGCTCCCAAGAAAAACCAGTAAGTTTCCTAACGCAATCTTGTTTCATAATGTGTAAATGGAATAGAGTCATTGCTCACTAAGCACCAGATGTTTGGCAAGAGCTGGATGAGAGTATATCCAGCAGTGGACTAGCACAGGCTGATGATGATGACACTAAGCACCACATTGGCATTCCAGGTACTTGGCAGCAGATATGCAGCTACACGTGGTAGGACTGCTCCTCCTCTTGGTGCTGGTGCGGTGGCGCGTGCTGGTGGCCCCGGTGCTAGCGATGCTGGTGCTAGTCTCAGGGGTGGCCTCAGGGCTGGTCACTTACTTCTATGAACTGACGCCCATCGTCACCGGGCAGGCGCCTGAGTAAGTTTACTTGTTTTTGATTTTGTGCTTGCAAGTATAGATAGATCTGGCCGCGCCAGTGGTTATGAGCCTTGCCGTGTAGCTTGTTATGTACAGACGCCTGCATATCAGACTATCTAAACCTGTCAAATCTATACTAATATTATAAAGCTGAAGAGTTTGTTTGTTTGTTTGGTTGAACGCGCTAATCTCAGGAACTACTGGTTCGAATTGAAAAATTATTTTTGAGTTGAATAGTCCATTTATTGATGAAGGTTATAGGATATATTACATCACGCTATGACTAATAGGAGTGGAGCAGCAATCGCTTATTAACGTGGGTGAAACCGCGGGGCACAGATTTCTTCAATAAATTCTAAAACAAATTTCTTCTTTAATGTTCAACCATATGCCGTAGCCATAAAGTTCAAAGTCTATTGAGGAAATTTGACAGTTCGTGGTAGTCTGATGTGCCGGTGATCTTTCAACTGTTTTCGCTAACCAAACGCTGAAGTAAGCTCTCTTATTATTATTATTTTCTAGGTATTTCTATGTCATTTGAAGTCGAGTGAAGGCGAAAATTGGAAGTCACTTTTTCCCGTTATTCTCATTCCTAAAGAAACTGGCTCTTAAACTTAGCAGTCGAAATACTACCATCATATCACATATGTCGCTGTTATGGTCGTGTATTTGTCAGGGCTAGACTTTGAATAATCAAAACTGTAACATCATTTTAGGACCAGTAGTTCAAGACTGTAGACCAGGCATCAAAGAGAAAATGTTACAGAAACTTAAAATACTTCTTCTGTCTCGTATCCAGGGTTCTCCGCACTATGTTCGAGGGTTCGAAGATCCTGTCGCTGGTGTACCTGCCCAGCTGGATGAACCTGGCAGGCTACGCGGGCGGTATGGCCACAGCTTTCCTGCTCAACCACATAAAGGACTGCGGTGTGAAACTCAACCAGAATAAGGTATTATCCATCATTATCAGCTTCAGCCTATAAACATTCTATTGCTGGGAAAGTTCTGCTTTTCCAAAAAATCGGCCCTTAACTCACCACGACTGGTGGGTTAGTGGATTTTAACGTCTGCTACCTTACGTCAACAACTGACTTTCGAAATACGGAGGAGCTCCAGATATTCTAATTTAGTCACTTATCTGGTGACCCCTGGTTGCAATGCAAACGCGTCAGCTGCTGCGTCAAGATCCTATCAGTATGATATTTCTACTACTTCTTCTATTATTTCTACTATTATCCAAACGAAGTATGATAGTCATCTTCAGCATAGTCATGCTGAAGATACCTTTGCATGTAGTGGTTCAAACTGGTGAGCTTTTATCGGGATAGTATCATCACCAGCTTATTTTTATATCCCCCACTGATGGGGCATACGAATTCCCTAAAGATGGATAGGGAGAACGGGCTGTAGACCACCACGCGGGCTTAGTGCAGATTGGCGATTGTTAACGACTGCTAATGCAGCTGGGAACAACAACTTTACGTGCCTGAAGCACTGAGGAGCTCGAGATGATAAAGTTTTCCCTCCTTCTTATGGTATGGGGTCCTTCAAACGAGGCGTGAAGAGGCACCTTGGGGGCCGGCAGGGTGAGGGTGACTGATGCTGGGTTGTTTTCAAGCTGCACCAGTTGTCTTCGCATCTGTACTCCGTTTCCACTTAACATCAGGAGTGGAGTCATTTGACGAGCTAGGTATAAAAAGAAAAAAGAAATGTTGGTCACTGGTTGGTATTAAACAAATGAACTGTAGGCTGATTATACTGAATCAACCGTTTCCCCGCAGTGGTTCAACCTGGCGTTCCACCTGTCGCTGACGCTAGGCAGCGCTGTGGTGCTGGCGGGCACGGTGTTCCTGCAGGCGCCGCGGCCGGGCTGGGCCTCCGCACTCTACTCCGCGCTCGACCGCCCGCTCGTCGCCGTCTGCTTTAATGTCTTCTTGCTTGGCTGCTTTGTTAAATGCAAATGTGAGTTTTTTAACAACAGTAACGATTGGTCTTTTTCTCACTTGATGATATGAGAGAATAAAGCGGTCCATTCCTCAATCATTGACTGAGTCTAGGACCTTTTCTCTAAACAAACACATTATTTATTTGTTGCGTTATTTTTGCCTTCATCTGACCTGATGTTAAGTGATGATAAGGTCAAATATGATTTTAAAAATAGAATGTGGAAGCGCACCTTACCTGCAACACTAAGGAACTGTCATCTTATCACTAACTGTCAATTCAGAAAAATGCTACTATGTAGAAGATAGGATGGTAGTGGTTAGCCAGGCAAACTTAGGATAAGCCCTACAACTAAACCTCCATTAAAATCAAATCAAAGAAATTGGCTGAGGAAAAGAATAACAGTTCCAGAAGCCTCACAAAAATCAAACACCCGGGAGCGCTTATATTCAACCTCATTACCAACTCCTATTGTGACAAAAGCTTTATTCTGCCATTAGTTCAATTATGCAAGTAGGTTTTAATATAAATATGAACGCCTTACATGGTTGCAGCGGCTATCCGCGACCTGTTCGAGTGGCGCGGCTTCCACGTGCTGGGCCGGCTGTCCTACTGCGTGTTCATCATCCACTTCATCATCCTGCGGCTAGCGTTGGGCGGCAACACGCAGCTGAACCACGCCTCGCTCTACTCACTGGTCAGTTCAGTTGTTACCTAGATCAAATCATCATCTTCTTTTTTTAATTTATTCACTACATAATATATCCTATAAATGTATATAACAAAACATTATTAAAAACCCATAATAGGTTTATCGAATAGCTGGGTGAGTCTGAATTTCAATCTCGACTACCAGGTTTGACTTTGAAAGATAATGTACCTAGGTGACACAAGCGTAAGCTGAAAGTCAGTTCTGTTCAGTATGCTAATTCAAATCAAATCAATCTTAACAATTCTTTTTTAATTTTGAGACTTAGGTACACTTGTGTCGCGTAGCTTCACCTCGCGACACAACTGAACTTTTACTTACTTTTACCAGAGTGGCAACAGTGACCTTGAATCGACGTACCGAGCTGTACCTACCGGCTAGGGCTGAGCCACACATAGTTAATTTATATAACAAAACTCGTAATCGCGAAACCCAAATCAAGAAAAATACGTGTATACAATCGGCACGCGTTTCGAATTGAGCGTGAGCACGAGGCACCGAGCCGCTGTGACGTGAATTAACCCGTCCCGCGCTGTAGGTATAATTAGCGGGCCACCTTACGTACGACCGTGCGTACTTGACATGACCCCCTATGGCGCGCGAGGGCGAAGGAAACGCGAGTGAGAAAAATCTTTACAGATCAGAGCTCAGTGACATCTTGTTATTCTACGTTAGTACAGCAACATACGCTGCCCGATCCGTGTTAGCGGGGACAGCCCGCGTCGTCGCGTACTCCTTTCGCGTGCTTTTTTCTGTGTCCTGATGTAGGTGAACTACTACCTTGTGTGCGTGCGTTTCGGCGCGCTTGTATGAAGTTGCCACACTCTCGTTCACTCTGCTTTTACTACCCCATCGCTTTTTGTTGCAAGTTAAAGGCAGAAGATCATGTAGTTTCTGTCATGTAATGTGCCGTGTTAGCACAAAAGGAACTGTGCCTCGTTTCTGCATTTTTTAAATTAACACAACCCGTTTCAGTGGCCTAATTCTAAGACACGATTGTTGACGTTTTAAAATAGTTGATTGATCAAGATCCAGATTACCTCTCTAGAAAGCTACGCCTAAATATGCTTGTGTTGAGAGTGAGTCTTCCTCTCCTTTGTTATAACATTACTAGTCTAGCTGGGATTTTTTCTAGATTTTAACTAGCATCTCCCTGCTATCGGCGCATGACCCAAGTGGACGTAGACAATTACTAGATTCTGACTATAAATATTTATTTAATTCATTTATAGATCACCCTCCTTATCTCCGTGTCGGTCCTGTCTTACGCCGTCGCCATTCCGTACTGCCTATTGGTGGAACTACCCGCCATCGAGTTGTGGCGAGCGCTGACTCAGGGTGACCGTTCAGAGCGAAGGTCAGAGGTACCGGAGCAGCCGCAGCCGGCGGTGAAGCCGCTAGACCTGGTCGCGAACATCAGGAGGCGGCAAGAGGTTTGAAACTTGAGTAAAGTTTCATGTTAGTCACTTAAAGTACAAGGAGCTCAACTTCGTAAATCCTTTCGGTTATTGATAGCTGGCAACTTATATTGAACCGCTAACGGTCATGTGGGAAGACCGCTTTCAGATCCGAGGTCCTGGGATAGGTGCAGATGGTGCGCGTTATTGTGGCAGGGCTTGATGTAGCCTGCTCAGCTTGGTAGCTATCTACCACTATCTTATGTCAGTCTGTGGCCATAACTTCAATGTTAGTTGCATGTCAATAGCTATCTCTGTTATAAGTATGTTTAAACATTGCTTATATTTTGCTATCGTAATTATGTTAATACACTTTTGAGTGTTTAAATAACAGAAACGACTGCTTAACGTTTAAACGGTGTAGAATATAATAACTGTATAAAAACGTATGGTGTTTTGTGAGACATTGGAAAGATTATATAATAATAATTATTATTTAATAATTGTAAAATGACTGTTATAGTTTTAAGTTTGTGGAAGTAAAGTAATGGTATCATTACGTGTAAGTATGTAGAATTGCTCAATTAAATACTATTCAGCTATTGCCATAAAAGTGGTGAACTACATTCAACACAAGCTGGCGTGTCTCTTGATATATAGAATTTTTTATTTTTAGTTTTGATGAAATAGTGTTTGTGCGATTGAAACCTAACACTTAAATAGGATTAAGATAGTTTTGATGGAGAAAACAGTATCATTCTAAAAGGTTAAGTTAAGTTAAATTTAACATTCGATCACGTAAACGAAAACGAGATATTGTATGAGTTTGTTTTAACTCTCCTCGTTTTTCACTATGAAGAGAGTTTCAATGTCATATAAATTTTCGTTTTCGTTAATGTGTTCGAATTTCAAACAAAGCTCGCACTAGGCACCCAGTTGAAAACTTTCTTGATAAGAGTCTTCCAGTACTTTGTCACAGTCATTTAATTAACTATGGATAGGTTATCAGACATTTACCAGACGAGGTAAAACAGGGCTGTAATGTTCTGGTTATTGTAAGTATTTTGTCAATGATTATGTCAAATAATATTGATACGTAACAATAAACTAAAAGTATATTAATGTAAATAAGATAACGAAGCGATGTCATATGTGTACATATTAAATATTGAAGTAGTAAATGTTAAAATAAAAAAACATGTGAAAATTTTATAAAAAAGTATTTTGATTACACCATGGCCTCCTCCTTAAATATAAATTGAGCAAGTTTCAATATGGTGTCGTGAATAACTTATTAACTATTACAATATATTTTTTTACAATTCTTATGACAATGTAAAACAATCTTATCATACTGAAGATATGAAGCGTCGTCTTTCGTTGGAAGCCGAACGAAAGGTGCTCGGATTGAATGTTCGAAATCGTGCTAAAATCCCTATAGCTCCATTAGATTAACAACGTAATCACAAGTGTATTATATCAGCTTGCAAATACTTGATAAAATGTTTATAAATTGATGACACTGTACAATGTACACATTAGTATAAAGACGCTATTCACTTGATATAGTTTACTAGCTTTTGTTCGCAGCTTTGCTCTTATGGGCTGCTTATGGGCTAATACCTGTAATTGTTTTTAATAAAAGCAAAACTTATTTAAGGCAAAAGTGTCTGTGGATAATCCTGAAACACTTCATAATTTCTAACCAGGCCAAATACCGAAAGATTTAACTTTTATAATGACAGATTTCCATACAAACATAAGCCCCTATTTCACCTCTTTAGGGGATTTTTTTCCAAAAATGCTAAAAAACATAATTCTTAATTTTAATTGAAAAATCTTAAGATCGATTAAATTATTCATTTTTATACTTCTTACTTTAAAATATCGATTTGCCCAAAAAATTTTTCCCTTTTTTACTCCTTACAAGGAAAATAAACAAGATTCCTGAGACACATCATTCTTTATTTTTTTTCAAAAAGCCCAATATTAATTTTCATGTATTTTACTTAAAAACTAACGGACTTTCATACAAACTTTCACCCCCTATTTGACCTCCTTAGGGTATGATTTCCGTAAAATTCTTTCTTAGTGACTGGTTACGTCACTCAATTAACGTATAGTCTAAATTTCATCTAACTAGCTTCAGCAGTTTCGACTCGGCGATGATGAATAAGTCAGGACTAGTCATTATATGTATATAGATAATAGTGCTAGGCAACGTCGTTGAGCGGTGATGGGAGACAGTTCAAACCAGTGTACTTAGGTAGCTGACCGTACTATTGTATGTAAAAAAAAGGTAGCTGAGCCTAGAGGAATTGGATGAGCAAATATATTGCGAAGAATAGCCTGATTGCGAGAGTGTGTCAAGCTTGGACGCAGAGTTAGACGCCACGCTGGAAAGATAGGTATGTTCCGCCATTTTTGTAATTTTGTGATAATAATAGTAATAATAATATTTTATTCACAGTACCAAATGAAATAAAGTTTTCAAAAACGCTACTAATAGTAGGGAAGCCCAAGCAGGGATTTCGGGATTTACTAAAGCGCGGCAGATTAACATACAGGGGGATACCTTGTACCCGGCTAAGTACCTCCACCAAATATGAGCCTCATATATATGGCCACCCATCAAGGATAAAGGATCAGATTAGTAAAAAAAAAATTGATCATCAGTAATTCTCGAGCGCGTCAGATTAAGGTAGGGTGAGTTAATTACATGCTAATAAGTGTATATTCCACTAATCTGACAATTTTCGAGTGACGTAAAGAAGTGGGAGGGTTACAAATTTATAAAAAAAACGTCATTTTGACATTCTCGAGCGTGGTTATTTTTTTATTTTGTTAGTTTGTTCCCCAAGCCGAAGTAATAAAAATTCGTCGATAAAGTTTAATGCGTGCAGCAGCGTGATGCCTATATTCCCCACTCCGCGTTTCGAAAAATCGAGTGGAAATCGAGCCAGAAGAGGAAGATGATTATGTAGATGAAGATGATGATTAAAAAAAATGCTAAAATATTTCTTTTATTTTTTTTATTCTCATTTTTTTTATTTCTTATAAATATGTACATGTATTCTACTTAAAAGATATACACTTTTTTATTTGCATGCTATTTCCTGAGCTTTTCAATTAATTAAGTTCAATGAATTAAAAAATCGAAAAAAATATTTTTTATTGTCAGATTAAGCAAATCCGTCCAGATAATCGTCAGATTATGGGAAAGCGCGTCTAGGACATAAAGATGAACCATATATAACTTAATCTGACGCGCTTGAGTATTTCAAAATAACGATTTTTTTTGCACATTCGAATAATGGCCGCGAGATTGCGTCACATCCAAATCGTCAGATTATTGAATGAGAGCTTTTTTAGGTTCATTTAACATCCGCTTAGAAAATCTGACGCGCTAGATAATTTTTTTTTCTCACTTTCAACCCTTACGTATGACCACCCCCACCATGCAAACGATCAGATTAACATACGTACATTATCAAAAATACGTGAGACATGGATACTACAATTATCTGACGCGCTCGAGTATGTCCATGCAACAGTTTTTTTTAACATTTTTGAAAATCTATAGACGCTCCCCCCACCGATGAAAAGGTATACATTATTTAACATTTTTTTCTTTTTATCATCTAAGCTTCGCAACCCAATAGGTCTCTATGACGCTCGAGTAAATCTCCATTTAGCATCGTGGACTCCCCTACTATAAAAACTAGTTTCTTAATAATTTAATAACCTTAATTACTACAATACTCATTTACAGAGGCAATTGAAAGGCATTACTAAAGGACTAATAAAGCTAAACACAATCCGTCTTATTCCTAAACGTAGACAAAAATTAAACCCGGTTTAAAACTGATACTGCATCATAACAAGTTTAAGGCAGAAGGAGACGCATTCAAAAGTTTATTAATCCAAAAGTTGAATGGAAGAGATCACTTAAAGTGATAACAGCGTCTTTAGTACGTCTACTTTCATGCATACATTTTAAAAAAAGTGATAAATATTATAACCTTTTCATTTTCATGCTTTACTGTACATGTTTTAAGGTAAGGTGTGATTGTTTCATGCACACCGATGACCTTGTAAATAAAAAATGACAAACATCACACTAATAACAATCAGGTTTTTTTAAAATTATTTACAATAGGTTTGTTTAGGTACTTACTATATACCGTTTGAAAATCCATGTGAGAGAGAGCACATAAATCATAGTGCGGTAATTACAATGACCAGTACAAAAGTCACACCCTTTGACTTAAAAAAAGCAGGTCAATAGTTTATCTAAACTTAACATTATTTAAAACTATTAGTGGCAATACAGTGTCTTTAGGTAATCACCTAATAATTTTATTCAGACTAAATTATCACAAACCATGATTAATAACATTTATCTTTAATTACCTAACCTACTCTCATAGCAATGATTGAAATGCGACGTTCACCATGAATATAAGAAATGAAAATTAAAAATTAATTTATAATGACATAGCAATTAAACTCGTATTTCTCCTTTTCTGTTTATGGCATACATAAGTACATATGTAAAAAACGTCCTAGTTTGACCGATACAACCGTTTATAAATCTACACTTTTGTTTTACTCCGATCCGAACGCTTCGAGTTTCTTAATAATTTAATAACCTTTATTACTAAAATACTCATTTACAGAGGCAATTGAAAGGCATTACTAAAAGACTAATAAAGCTAAACACAATCCGTCTTATTCCTAAACGTAGACTAAAGTTAAACCCGGTTTAAAACTGATACTGCAACATAACAAGTTTAAAGCAGAAGGAGACGCATTCAAAAGTTTATTAATCCAAAAGTTGTCTGGAAGAGATCACTTAAAGTGATAACAGCGTCTTTAGTACGTCTACTTTCATGCATACATTTTAAAAAAAGTGATAAATAAGTAGGGGGGACAGGAACACGCTTGCGTGATGCGTCCCCTCTAAAAACCCTCTGAAGTTGTTCAATCTTTACGGATTGAGAAATCTTCAGTTTCTCGCCGGCCGCGCCTAAAAGTCCGCTGCTGTAACGGCAGCCAACTCTCTATCTCTTTCCGAAAAAAAAACCACTTTTGTTTTTCGTAGACGTCCACAAGAGCACGAGTAAAGCCAGCTCATCGTCATCACTGAAACTAGCGCCAGCCTTTACAAACAATAAATAAATACACTTGTTCTTATCACGGCATATCACGTATTATCGATATATCGACCACGTATCACTCTTATTCCGATTTTAACGGCTTTCCGTTAGTGTAAACACCGTTAACCTTTCCGTTGGTTGTGTTACCGTTATTATCGACATGCTTTCCGTTAGCGTGCACAGAATTTCCGTTGGTATACATAGTGTTACCGTTGGCATATACAGGTTTTCCGTTGGCATGAATTGCGTAGCCGTTATTTCCGTTGGTGGTGATTCCGTTATCGTTGATGTCAACTTTTTCTTTCTCTTGTACTTTTCTTATAGGGCTGTTGAGGAACAGCACTTTGGTAAGCTGGATGCAGGGAGCCTCCACGAACATGTACAGCAGGAAGCCCGACGCAGTCGACATAACCACCAGGCCGGAGTACTCTTGCATCTGGAAAGACAATCAGTTGATTACATCATCTAAACACTTTAACAGCTGGACGTTTTATAGCGCGTCATCTCTGGTACCTCATTCTAGCATTCAATTTAAAGTTCAAAATTCAATTCAGGGAAAAACTTAATACAGGAATAGTACATCCAAAATTTCCAAATATCTCTATTTTGTGATTTGTAAACTTTAGGCATTGTCGGTCGTTGAAGTCGCGTCGTTAGCGTTTAGGGCACGCTGTCGCTTGTTAATTACAGCCGTCTCTGTGGCGGTCAAAAGGTTAAGGTAGAGACTAGCAGTAAAAAAAACTAAATATATGTACACAAAAATAAAAATGTCAAACTTACAATATGGTACAAGGAAACGTAAGAGAGCGTGGTGCGCGTGCCGCCCAGGTAGCGCACGATTATGACGTGCACCGCGAACATGCTGTACGTGAGCTTGGACAGCGGCGTCCACAGCGGCCACTCCAGGATGCGGCTGTAGAAGCGCGTCTCTGTGGAAGGTTATACACAGATAGATAGTACTTAATAGATACACATTCCAACCAGGCTTTACACTTTCTGAAAGATCTTAGAAGTTTTTGGTCACACCACCCGTAAAGCAGGGTGCAACCTTGAACAGCTCATGGTTATTGGCAAGGTCGAGGGGAAACGTCTGGGTGGCCGCAGCCCAAGTAAATGGTCTGACCATATCTGCACAATGCTCTCCATTACGCCAAGGTCAGGCTCACATGGAGAAGCATCATCAAAGAAAAATTTACTACGGGAATCACGACCCTCAGTACAACGCGAGCAAGAGAAACTCGCACTAAGTACTCGGGTAAGAGAAAATCCAAGAGACTACCAAGTAAAAAGATGTTTACCTTCAACACCAATGATCAGGCCGGAGAGGATCAACGCGACGCAAAACCCGTACAGCGGCTTCTGCACGATGGAGAACAGCACCCGCCAGTAGAGCGGCAGGCGCGGCCCGTCGCCTAAGAACAGCATGAACGTGGCCGCGCCCAACGAGATCATCACCAGGAACAGCGACCAGTAGAAGTAGCCGGAGATCTGCGGGCACGAATTCATCAAATCAGTAAATATTAACATCACGTAGAACAGTTTAACTCAGGAACAAAACATATGACACAAATGGCACCTGCGCCGATGACGTAATTCGCAAAATGGCAAAAACAAAAATTTGACATTAAAAAAAAAAATTATACGCACAGAAAATAAAGTTGTTGGGTGTTTAGAGTGTAGCAAATTTAATCTAGTTTGTTTATAGATAAACTTCATCATACAAAAGTAAGCTCTAAATAGACGATATTTAAGTTTTAAGTCGCGTGGTAAAGTGATTGAGTCCGGGCCAATTGGCCCGGTTGGGGTTTGACGGAATTTCGCTCCGGGCCCGGTTAGCCATTGCCAGCTCATTTTATGTCTTTACTGCTTTGGCACGAGCGTTACATCCATATGGAAGGCTCATGTCATGTTCTAGCGAAGCATGTTGCATGCTATGGTCGAGACTGACCAGAGCATTTTGTCTTATCGGAACATGTTCGATGTGAGCATTTGCATGGTTGCGAGCTCCGCCCTGTTAACGATTAGTCAGCAGTGACGTATCAAGCTCGCCGCGAATGGTACGTTACAATGATACGTTTCGATCAGTCTCCAGCTTTAGGATATAGGAAGAATATACCTTCCGTATTTTCTCGGAGACGGGGTTGGCGTGCCAGCCGTGGACGAGGTAGCCGAAGGTCATGCCAATCACGAACGAGGGGATGTTGGTGTGCGTGCGCTTGTACGTGTTGTTGAAGGTTGGGTCCTTCAGGAAGTACGAGCGGAGGGTGCTATGAAAACAAGGTATTGTTACAAACAATGTGTTTTAAGTGGGTGTATGTTGGAATGCCATAAGTTCGTAGGCCCAATTGTCATTGGCACGCAAACTAGGCGCCTAAAATTTTTTCGCACAGTTTTTTAAATCTTAAACTTGTTTCGCCTCTTTTTTCTTATCTTTAACTGTGTCGCCTATCGCCGTGTTTTAACTTTCCAAATTCGGCAGTAGGCGCAACATTTTGCAGGGGATTTGATCCGCCGTTAGGTTTACGAAATACCATGTACCATATACCATCATAGCTTTGAATGGCATTCAAAAAATACCTTTGATAGTTCACTTTAAGTATTAAAAATTGAAATTGTTTTTTGTAGCTTTAAGAAACAGACACTCAGAAAAGGACTTTATGAAACAGACAGAACAGCATTAAGTACTTACTTGGCTACAACGAGGAAGGTAGCGTCCAGGTCCCGGGCGTAGGTCTCGATGGCGGGCAAAGCCATGCCGATCAAGAACATGGCCATCAGCACGCGGTTCCTGAACTTCTTCGTGGGAGACAAGATCACCACAAACAGCCCTATGATGTGCAATTGCATGTCGCACGCCATCGACCTGCAATTCAATAAATGGTCAGCTCCATCCACGCCACACTTTGAAACTTTCGCGTTCCATTTAAATTACAAAAAAAATAATCTGGGAATTACGCAAACTAATTAGTTTATAGGAGCATATTACGAGGAGCTCGATGGCGCAGTGGGTAACGCGCCTGGTATACGAGTGCTGAGGTTAAGCAACTTTCGCAAAGGCCGGTCATCGGATGGATGACCAAAAATGTATCATATCTCGCTCCTCCGTGCTTCGGAATGCACGTAAAGCCGTTGGTCCCGGCTGCATTGGCAGTCGTTAACAACCACCAATCCGCACTGGGCCCGCGTGGTGGTTTATGACCGGTTCTCCCTATCCATCCATAGGGAAAGCCCGTGCCCCAGCAGTGGGGAAATAAAATGAGCTGATGATGATGAAGACAGTCCACCACATTTCTAACGAGCTTAAAAAGAAAGCCAAGTCCAAAAGATTTCGCCTTTTAAGCAGACTATCCATTTTAAAGTATTGAAGGCGTAATATGAAAAACCCGTTACCAGTTCTGCAGGTTGCATGTGGAGTTGTCTATGTAGTTGTTGTAGTAGAGCGTGTTGGACAGCCAGTGCTGGCGGCAATCTTCCACCTCCACACCGATGTTCTCCTGGAATCACAGCAGCCCATTGTACTCCAAATCTACAGCGTCACTCAGCAGCGATAGTCGCTGATCAGTTTAGTACCATGTTTTTACCAAAAGTTGACAAGCGCCTGAGAGATTTTTTAGGTACATGGTTTGACAATAGGTTAAAGTATTCAGTGACTTTACTGTACATGCTTGTTTTTTATACATTACTAGCAGACACGGCGGACTTCGTACAATTAAAATTCAAAATTTATAAAAATTATATACCTTACTTACTATCATCTTACTTATACACCGTTATTTTCTATGTACCACACAATTTTGAACGGTAGTCTCAGCCCATCATTTTGCAAAACTTTTAATAAGAAACCAAATTAAAAATCGTAGAAAAAATATTCAAACGTAATCCAAACTAATTTTAAATCTTCTTGACTACGGAAAAACTTTGTTTATTATTGCAATAGAGAAGCTTTAGGAGGCTAAAGTTATTGGAAATCGATTTTTGGGTTCTGATTTGTTGGTCCTTTTCCCAAATACTCTCTTAGTAGGTATATATTATAGAACGACAACTAGGTTAAAGTGTTGTTTCAACTTATAATTATTACTCGTAAGTTTCAAACAATTACCTGCCAGAAAGGACCGAGTTTAGAGAACTTCATCCACGTCGCCGTGAACAACAGCACGACCAGGTTCACGGGCGTCAGTCTGCAAATAGAAGTTACACGTTCACCAGATAAGATAAGATAAGATAATTATCTTATTACATAGCAGGTGTTATGCATATAATTATGGGAACAAACAATTTGCCATATGTCGGGCATGTAATTTTTAGTAGGTACTATCAACAAAATGTTTGGATCGCGAAAAATCGATTTTTCTGTGCAGGAGTCAGTGGCTATACCCGCCCCTTTTGTTTTTGACAAATTTTCGGGTTATCTACCATTAGGAATATTAATCTCCATTAGAAATGAATTTTTATTTAACACGTTGATTAATTACGTTGCCTTAAAACCAGACACAATAGAAGTTTAATTGTCGCTCCGCACTTGTGCGGGGTCCGTCGTTTAAAATGAGGCTTTAACAATGAACTAAAACAAATGGCTTTGACAAAAAAAAAGGTCGGAAAATTTATATTGGTCATCCTATGGTCATCTTCATAGTAGGCGGAGTTAACTACGATCGCCACGTTACGGCAAAAATGTTTGTAACTGGATATCCTTAAGATTTGTCTATAGTACGTACATGTTACATTGAAACAGCTACTATGCTGTTTTTGTACCGAAATATTCAGTCAAATTGTAGAACGTCTTATCTATGTCAGCGCTCGGAATAAGTAATAAGTAAAGTGGTAAATGCTTGTATGAATAAACATATTTGGTGGTTTTAACAACTCCATATGCACACAGTTACTGGAAGTGCACCCGCTATGTCTTTTTATGTATTTTTACCCGATATGTGGTTTTTTCAACACTATTCTAAACTCCAGGCTCCTAAAACCACAAAATATTATTAATTCTCCAAACTCATGCTTTAATCGCTTACTACCAGACTGACCAAAGCCTGTTTGCTGACTCAGTTAAATTTATTCCGTGTTTTGTCTCTTTTACTCTAATTTGAAATGACGTATAAATGACAGGAGCATAACACAGAATAACTATTCGGGCCTTATTCTTTGTTTATTTGTAAGGCTAGCACCTTTGCATATAGCTATGCATAACATTTTACTATATAATATTAATCGATCACCAAAGTAACCTAACGTAACCCACAAAAATATTAAGTTAGCACCTAAAAATACATAGTTAGCACCTAAACTACATTTAAATGCTAACTTACCATTTTAGGTGCTAGCCTACTATTTTTTTGTGGATCAATTTATTATTTCTCATAATATTATACTAGCCACAGTGGTCACACTCCTGGACAAAGGCCTTCTTACTTTTCTCTCTGATTCTCTGATTCAAGATATCTTACCTTAGAAATCTGAAGAAGATCCCTTTGGGCACCATAGTCCAGTGTAGCTTCTTGGTCTCACTGATGGCTTGCACGTTGTAGGTGAGAAGGAAGCCCGAAAGAATGAAGAAGGTCTGCGTGATGAGATGCCCCTGGAACATCATCTGTAGCACCACGTTCTCGAACGCCTGGGGAAGAGGAACCGGTTTCATTATGAGGACTTATCATCATCAGCTATGTTCGGTATGCTCGATTCTTGTGTATGAACCTTACATGAGGAGGGGTGGAACCCAACATGTTGCTTTAACGGCTCGACGAACGGCTCGACGTACCAGTCACGAAGTATGCAAAATCAAATCCTTATCAACATCTTCTCTACCAGTCCGTCGTTTACTTAATTCAACTGCGTTAATGCACCCAGGTGAATTAAATATTCTATTTGTAATCTTAATTCACCTAGGTACATTAAGTATACTGTTTTTACTTAATTCACCTGCGGTAATGCACCTAGGTGAATTAAATATTCTTTTTGACAAATGCTTCCTATTGCCTCTATATTTAACAATGATGTGTTGCTTTCTAAATGCTTTCAATCGACAATACTTTGCCTTACGTTTATGTTATTTCTTGTTTCTGTTGTTTCTTGTTGTGTTCTAATGAAGTTATGAGGATTGAACCACAATTTCTTGCTTCCAACCCCGTTATCCTAGCGTTTTTAGTTTCTTTAAGTAAAAACGAATAGATACTGACGCATGCTACCTTTTAAGTGAGTATGCAGGACTGTTTTAATGCGTTTTAATAGCGCATTAATAATAATCTTTAAAAAAATACTGTTAAATATAAACAACTAGCTGAGCCGGAGGACTTCGTATTCTTTGACAGTTTCCATCATTGAGTTAAATATATATCAATGGTTTCCATGACAACAAAACAAACAAATCATTTTATATTGAAAAATTAAATTGTCGTTTTTAGTATTTTATATTTGATTTTATATATATATAACCTTTAACATCTATACTAATATTATAAAGAGGAAACCTTTGTATTTTTGTATGTATGTATGTTTGCAACGAATAATCTCAAAAACTACTGGACCGATTTAAAAAATTCTTTCACCATTAGAATGCTACATAAGCGCTGAGTAACATAGGCTATATTAAATATATATATGAATATGAATATATATATATGTATGAACTTACATCTTCCAGCCATTGAGGATTTTCAATGCTCAAAAATGGAGGGATTGGTGCATGACCCATCATCACCAGTATTGTAGTTAAAAATCTGTGAACAAAATAAGATAAATGTAGTTTCTAACGACTCAATAATACCTCAAAGGGTTCACTCGCATACGCAGGGAAGGCAGGGCACGTGAGGTTAACCGTTAAATAGCCAGTCACGATTTTTTTTGAGATGTTGCTGATTGCCTCAAACGGCATTTTCAGCTTCACAGGACTTTGGGGGCGGCGAGAAACTTAAAGGATTTCTGAAGCCGTGTGAAAGGAAGCATCGAAGAACGGCATCACGCACTAGTGCGTGTACTCGTGCCCTTCTACTTTCTCCGAGGGATTCGGATCGGATCGGTCTAGTCACGATGGTCCCACATCAGTGCCGGTCATACATTCCAAGGGTTTATTGTATGTAATTACGCCATCGTAACAGTATAACGGCATGTTAAGCCGTTAGTCCGGTTTGTTACAGTAAGATAAAACAACCATCGGGGCTCTTGGTAGCGCGGCCTAGCTGTGGGACCTTTATAGGTTGATGATAATGACGGTGGTTCACAGAAAAACGTTATAGTATAAGTGAAACTGAAAACCCATTCTGTTCCTCGCCTCGGAGAATCTAGCAGAGGATGGGCACGTTTGGGTGATGCCATCTTCTCTAGAAACCTTGTGAGGATGTTCGATGACTACAGTTTCAGAAATCTTAAGTTTCTCGCCGCCCCTTATATGCTGGGAACGCTGTAAAGGGCATTGAAAGCCAACAGCTTCATCTTTTTTTAAAATAATGACAGTGTAAAACTATCATGGTCACTTGCAATAGAGTAATTATTAACGGGATTCTTACCATGTCTGTCAAAAACCGCAAAAACAACAAAAGTGCCGTTTCGCGTTCTGATACTGTGAGTGTAGTGTTTCGTGACATAAGCAACTTCGAGTGAATAGTGACTTAGAAACCGGTGGTACGGGCGTGGCGTCGTCGAGCGCAAAAGCGACTAAGAAAGAAGGTAGATCGTTTTGACTGCTCATAAACATCCACCCGCAATAACTTCAGTACATCCGTGATCCGTAATAAATAATAACTAATAAATAAAAACATGGTAAGAATCGCTTTAATAATTATTCTAAGACAATGTAAGAAGATATTTTCTGGCAACTGCCTGTTGGTAAATTTGTTTTTTGCATGCATTATTTGGTTTGAACGGGTTGGTGTACCTGATGCCGTTCATGCCGATGAGCTTGGCCTTCTCGGGGTGCGTGGTGGGAGGCGCACACAGTCGCTCCCAGTTGGCGCGCAATGAGAAGCTTAGTAAAACCCCTGGAATACAAGGTGCCATTATAGAAGCGTCGAAGAGTAGCCAAGTGACTCCGCTCTCCTACCTGATATTAAGCAGAAGCGGACTCTGTGGTTTAGTGGTTAAGACCATGTTCGGTTTGGTTGGTGGTGGGGCTTTGGTACGCCCGACTAGCTACCACTCTCTTATCTAATAATGTAGCCTTATCATAAATGTTTGGAGCATTGTTGTGTTCCGCACGCTAGAGGACACTTATCGTCCGCACTAATAAAACATGCTACAGCTACATAACATGTTTTGTCATATAGTCTGCTGGACACACCTTTGGCAACGCGGTTTTATTAATCAGGAAGTCAGCATCAGTTTTGTTAAACATGTTGTACTTTATTTTAAAGGAAAGTATTATTATTATTCCTTTATTTATTTTTCACATATAAATTTACATTACAAATATTTTCTAAAAACAAAATAAGTAAAACATTTAAAAATATTAAAAAAAAAGTGGGGTACGCCGGCATTGGGACCAGGGTCCAAGCTACCGGTGGTTAGGGCTCCAGGGACAGGAACCTCCTCGCAATGCGTGCCGTATCGAGGAGAACTTTATTATTATTATCTCCTTTATTTATTTTCTTTCTTAGAACTAGATTTTTACAATATTTTAATATAAAAACAATAAAACATTATAAAAACCTAATCCTAGAGTACCACCTAGTATTATTATTATTATTATATATGACGACCTCTGTTCGTGACTGCTTGTAGCCACTACAGGTCGGCCGTTGTGCTTCGATGTGGACTGTATTAAAACTCGATTCTTGATTATTTCTTCTTTATTCTTATAGCTGGGGGTCCGGAGAGCTTACAAAATCTGCTCTGACCGGCCGTGACTTAAACACATATTAGGTTTGGGAACTAGCGACGTTGTGGTACAGCTGCCGGCCCATGTAGGTAGCTTTACATTTTTGACCTAATCAACCTAAACCAACTACCTACATGAGCCGTCGTATTTTATGCAGCTGTCCCTTTCGCTCGGACCTCTCTTTTCCTTACGTATTAACATGTACCCTACGGTATCTCTCGTAATCTGGATACCCTACATATTTATAATTTTCTAAAACTTAATTACTTATTTTAATAAACTTTTCATAGTGAGGCATTAGGCCTCTAGGCACGTTTACCTGGCCCTTATAACTTTAGAAACCTTTAAATCTTTACTTTTTACCAATAAAAAGCACAAAATAAAAATCATTTATTATCAATAACAATAATACTTAATTAACGCAAATATGTTAACCGTATTACCTCTATGCCGTTTTACTTGCTAACTAAACTTATACAATAGAGACTTCTGTCCGTAACAGGCTCCCCCCGGCGCAGCATCCGCGTAGCCTCTTCACTCCATCGTCAGGACAGCCAGTCTCGTCGTCGGTCGTCGGAACGTGCCGCCCTTGGTGCGCACCTCTGCGTTGCGTACTTCGTTGTCAGGTCCAGGAAATATCTTCGTAACGACGCCTCTGGGCCATACATTGCGGGGTAGTGTGTTATCCACAATTATGACCACGTCGCCTTCTTGTACGTTGCGTCGCTCGGAGTCGCGCGTGCCGCCGCGCGGTATAAGTAGTGGTAGATACTCGCGCAGCCATCGTCGCCAGTACTCGTCCGCCAGCGCCTGCGCCGCCCGCCATGTGTTTCGGTCGGCGCGCTCGCACGGCCCAGTGGTGGGCAGGCCGCTTGAGCTACCCAAAAGGAAGTGATTGGGTGTCAGCGCTTCCGGGTCGTCGATGTTCACAGGGACGTGTGTTAGAGGCCGAGCGTTGACAGTGTGCTCGGCTTCAGCCAATAGCGTCATAAGTACTTCTTCACGCGGAGACTTTTCGTTGAGTGTAACGCGCAGCGCCGTCTTCACCGTTCTCACCAGCCGTTCCCATGCGCCGCCTTGGTGCGGCGCACCTGGCGAAATGAAACGCCACTCTGTGCGTTGCGTTAGCGCGTATTCTCGTAGCGCTGGCTCCCATTGTTCGTATGCGGCCTTTAACTCTCGGTCCGCGCCTTTAAAATTTGTTGCGTTGTCACTATATATAATCTGGGGCCATCCCCTCCTGGCCGCCATTCGTCTTAGAGCCATAATCGCAGAGTCTGTAGATAAGCTCGCCGCAAGTTCAATATGCACAGCTCGAGTAGTGAGACATGTGAATAGCGCCCCCCACCGTTTCTCATGACGCCGGCCGATAGTCACAGTCATCGGGCCAAAGTAATCGAGGCCACAGTTCGTAAATGGCCGTACAAAGGCTTCCATACGTGCTTTCGGTAGGTCACCGTGCACCGGCGTCGTAGGTAGCGTCTTTCTCACTTTACAAAATGCACAATTGAACGCCACAGATCTCACAGCCGGCCTCAGGCGTAGAACCCAATATCGTTGTCTTATTTCGTTGACGACGCGCTCGTTGTGCGAGTGGTGGGCGCGACGGTGCTCACGTTCTAGTAGCAACCGCGCATACGGGTGGCTGCCGTCCAGTATTACGGGCGTAGTAGCGGGGGCAGACACACCCGCTGCCCTTATTCGCCCTCTCGCTCGTAATACTCCGTCTTCGTCGATGAACACGTCGAGTCGTCGTAGTCTGCTGCCCGCACGTAGTTTGCGGGACGCTTTGAGCCGGTCGATGTCGTCTGCGAAGCTCTCTTGTTGCGATTCAATGATTAGTAGGCGCTCGGCCTCGTTGATATGTTCAATCGTCATCTTACTAGCGCGGCGGCGGCATCTCTGAGTGAATAGTAGCACGTTCGCCATCGTTCTCACTAAACGCTCGTAGGAGGAGAAGCGTTTAGCATCGGGCACTACACTACTAGCACTCTGCCACATATGCGTGTGCGTTACGCAGTGTTCACTCTCCGCGCTGTGTTCGTTATTGATGACGTCACTCGTGGGCCATTCCGTTTCGTTTTCGTATAAAAATGCCGGTCCGACAAACCACCGATCATTTTTCGTTTTCGTAATCTCATTGCCGCGCGTTACGTCGTCCGCGACATTGTGAGCCGTAGGGACCCATCGCCATTGTGACGGCATCGTCGTTTCTGTTATCTCAGTTAAGCGATGCGCTACATAGGGGGTGTAACGCACCGTGTCGTTATTAATCCATTTCAACACTGTTTGTGAATCGGTCCAATATATGATTCTCTCAGGTTGCCATCTTTGTTCATTCAATACTGAACTCGCTAGTCGCGTAGCTATCAACGCCGCTTGCAACTCCATTCTCGGAATACTTTGTTGCTTTATCGGTGCCACTCTGGCCTTAGCAGCGGCGAGTGCGACTCGTATTTTGCCATTTTCACCCTTCATTCTCCAGTATACTGCAACGCCGTAAGCGACCTCGCTGGCGTCACAGAAAACATGTAGCTGCTTTCCCGTCACTCCCCCCGTATGTAGAAGCCGGGGTAGACGCAGACTACGTAATGCCCTCAATCCGTTCAACCACTCATGGAACTCGCCGGCCTCGTAATCGGGTAAGGCCTCGTCCCATTCTATTTTTAACCGCCATATGCCTTGTAAGATGATCTTTGCTCGTATAGTATAATAACTCAACAATCCGAGCGGGTCAAATATTGACATGACCGCGCTCAACGCCTCTCGTTTAGTAGGAGCGCGCCTCATTTGCTTCACATCGTCGTGTACGCGAACCATCTCGGTATTAAACGCCAACTCGTCTGTAGCAGCGTCCCATAGTAAGCCGAGCGTTCTTCCCCATTGATGATAACTAGCGCCGAGCTGTCGGGGTGCTGTGTCACGGCTTTCTATTGGCAGCTCACGCAACACGCACGGTCCGTTAGAGTTATAACCGGCCAGCGTGAATCCTGCCTGCGCGTGAACCTTCGCGACCTCCTTTATTGTTTCAATCGCTTCTTGTTCGGTGTCGTAGCAGTCGACGTAGTCATCCATATAATGGTTCTTCGTAATCGCTTCGTATGCTCGTGGATACTCGGCAGCGTATGCTTCGGCGTTCGAATCTCTCACGCTGTGCGCTAAGAAAGGTGAACTCTTCGCTCCGAATATCATTGACGTCATCTTGTAGCGCGTAGGTGGCTTCGTTCGATCGGCGCCCCTCCACAGAAACATCTGAGCGGGTTGGTCATCTTTACATATCTTAACTTGAAGAAACATCTCTCGTATGTCGGCCGTAATCGCGATAGCTCGTTCGCGAAATCGTAGTAGCAGGCCCGCCAGGTCGCGTAGTAAGTCGGGACCCTCCAAAAGCTCGTCGTTTAGACAAACTCCGTTTGCTTCGGCGGCCGCGTCAAAGACAACTCGTAGCTTTCCGGGTTTATTCGGATTCGTTACGCCGAAGTGAGGTAAGTACCATAAATGCGGGCTCATTAAATCGCTCTCGCTACTTTCCTCGGTATAGCGTTTATCAAACAGATTCTCTATTTGATTCGTGTAAGCTCGCTTAAACTCGTCAGACTTGTCCATCTTTCGTTCTATAGATTTCAATCGTCTCAGTGCTGACTCGTAACTTGGCGGCAGCGTGACGTCATCACGTCGCCACGGTAATCGAACTTCGTATTTTCCGTTGACTTTCCTTGTCGTCGTATTAAACAACTCCACGGCGCGAGCATCACTCGGGCTCACTCGCTCTTTCTTCGTTATTCCCAGTGAGTCGATTTCGAAGTGCTTCTTTACCATAGCATGGAGTTCGTTGTCGGGTGAGAGAGTGCGCGAGATCGTCGCGCATTGCGGCGTGTTTACGTATAACACCGCAACCGTATTACTCTCCATCAGCACGCTTGACCGTGGCGCTGATCCGTGTATTACCCACCCCAGCTTCGTGAGCGATGCGATCGGTTCGTCTCGCTTGCCCTGTAGCAATCTTCGTGTGACTATGAGATGCCAATTGTCTGCCCCAATCAATATTTGAGGCTTGACATGTCCGTAGCAGACGTTGCTGTTTGATAACTCTTTCATATGTGCGTATTTCAAACAATCGTTGTGCACCGTCTGTCCGTTGAGTGATAAATCTTTCATCGTTCTAGCTTTAATGTTAAATCGTTGTTTATTCGTAGTAGCAATCAACTTTATATTCACCGTCTTGGTCTCGCACGTCGTTTGTGTATTTACGCTTCGTATTTGCAAATCGTTCGCCGGCCCGTCCGCGCCTACATGGTCCGCCAGGTCTTGATCGATCAGTGTGACAGTCGACCCCTCGTCGAGCAGGGCGTATGTGTCGACTGACCCCTTCGGTCCCTTGATGGTAACGGGACACACTTTCAGTAACACCTTAGTAGCATCGGTCGAGTGATTAACCGACGCCACCATCTCGGTTTCGTTCGGCCTGGTGCGGTGTTCGTGTAGCAAGGCGTGGTGGGGGTGGCGGCAACCGTCAACGCCGCACAGATCGCGTTTATCGCATTGTAGGCGACGGTGTTTCCCATTTGCACAACGGAAACACACTCCGCTTCTCTTTATCCATTCCCATCGTTGTTTAACCGTCATGGTTTTAAAGCGATCACATTGCGGCACGTCGTGACGTCCTCCACAACATAGACATTCTTTGTTTATGACGTCATCATTCGTTGCGTATACAGCTGTGCTTTTCTTTCGCTCGAATCGTTGCTTCACGTTCGCTCTCGTCTCGGTAGTAACGTTCTTTCTCGTAGGGTTGTAGCTTACGTATGCATACTGTAGGGCTCTGTCGGCCTCTCTCATGAGAAAGTGGGATAGTGTAACGATCTCAGGCTCGGCATAGCTTCCGTAATCAGTTGCGTAGTCGCACCACCTTGAGCGTAGGTGCGGTCCGAGCTTGTCCATAACTTCCCGCGTTAACATCGGATTTCGTAAGTAGCCTCTGTTATCGATATTATCGAGTATGCACACAATGTTTTGTAGTTTGATCGCGAACGTGTTCAACTCACTGGCCGTCGTGCCGGGTCGCGGCAGTCTTTTAATGTCGTCCAGCGCTCGATCGATTATCACTTCTGGCCGTCCGAAGCATTGCTCGAGTGTTTTCATCACAACTTCCGGGTCCACGGCCGTATATAAAAGAGCGGACACCGCTTCCTTTGCTTCATCTTTAAGACAGCTTCTTAATCGTGCCAAGTTCTCGGCTTTACTAAATTTAAATTGTCTAGTCGTATCGCGCATTGCCGCTTTGAACGGCAACCATTCGACCGGCGAGCCGCTGAATGTAGGCAGATCCAGCGCCTGTCGTGGTACCGGCCGATTATGCATCATTTTCTCTAGTGTCAGAGCGAGCTTAACCATTCCCGTGTCGTCATTGTTCGTTTGGTCACGGGGCATCGCCTCTTTCACTGCGTTTTCGTTTTCACGAACGTTTTCAATATATGGCGAATAAGTGAGGTGGCGACCTCTGTCCATCTCACTCGCACGCGCATCCTTTTGTCTCTGTCGCACATTTCCGATTTTATCCGTATCGGGCTCATGCGCGTTCCGACGCCGATCCAACCATTCATCCACTTTACGTTGGGTTACATCGGCGGGTAAGCTCTCCGGTTCTATACCCCCTTCTTCTTCAATAACGGCGATTTCGTATGCAAGTCTCTTATTAATCATTTCCGCTTCCAATTGTATTTCTCGCCGGCGTACTTCGGCGAGTCGCTCCTCCGCTTGAAATTGCGCTTGTTTAATTCGTGAGGCGACGCTCGTTGTTGATCGTACCGACGGCGGCCCCGCTCTGGGCGCGTCGGGTGGGGGTGCGTCGTCGTTGCGTCTAACTTCCGTAGTGGCGGTTCCGCGTTCAGCGGTCTCTTGGAGCGGTTCCATTGGCGTCACGGTTGAGGCATTGTTTGAGGGTGATGCGGGTGGTCTGTCAAGCGTTCGTAGTCCCGTTGTCTTCTCGGCTTGGCGTTGATTTCGGGTGGTCGGCATCTTCTTTCTTGCTGCCCCTACTCCTAACAATCTCGAACGGGCACGCTATGTGGGGAGCCCGTCCAAGGATGGAGTTCGTGCGGGAATGGAAAGGTAGGACCTACCCAGCAGAGAGTCGACGTAGACAACGGGGCGCTCGCGTATCGGTTGGAGTGTCCGACAGCTTAGGCAGTGCCTACAGAAAGGACCCCCGCTCCACGACAAACCGTACTGGCGTAGCCGGACTTAAGCTCGCCTTGAAAAAGGCAAACTGACGACCCTGTCCGATAAGTCGTCCCGCCTTGAACGGCGTTTACTCAGAACGCCCACCGTTTGGCACCGTTAGGTGGTGAGACGTTTTTGAGCCGCGGTCCACCCGCGTTAGACTCGTGACAGAACACAAGTATGTGGTATGTAGTCAATGCGTTGGTGGTTACGTTGGTCAATGCGTTGGTTGATCTTCAGACTGATGTTGATGGGCGAAAGCTTCAGTTCTTCAAATCCGGCTCGGAGGATCAAAGATACTGTTCGTGACTGCTTGTAGCCACTACAGGTCGGCCGTTGTGCTTCGATGTGGACTGTATTAAAACTCGATTCTTGATTATTTCTTCTTTATTCTTATAGCTGGGGGTCCGGAGAGCTTACAAAATCTGCTCTGACCGGCCGTGACTTAAACACATATTAGGTTTGGGAACTAGCGACGTTGTGGTACAGCTGCCGGCCCATGTAGGTAGCTTTACATTTTTGACCTAATCAACCTAAACCAACTACCTACATGAGCCGTCGTATTTTATGCAGCTGTCCCTTTCGCTCGGACCTCTCTTTTCCTTACGTATTAACATGTACCCTACGGTATCTCTCGTAATCTGGATACCCTACATATTTATAATTTTCTAAAACTTAATTACTTATTTTAATAAACTTTTCATAGTGAGGCATTAGGCCTCTAGGCACGTTTACCTGGCCCTTATAACTTTAGAAACCTTTAAATCTTTACTTTTTACCAATAAAAAGCACAAAATAAAAATCATTTATTATCAATAACAATAATACTTAATTAACGCAAATATGTTAACCGTATTACCTCTATGCCGTTTTACTTGCTAACTAAACTTATACAATAGAGACTTCTGTCCGTAACAACCTCCTTGGTCGAGTGGCTTGCACAAGGTGGTTTCAAGGTGTCGCCATCTCTGAGGTCCCGGGTTCGATCCCCGGTCGGATCAATTTAGAAATACCTGTTTTTCTAAATTGTTTCGGATCTGGGTGTTTCCTATGTATAATAAGTATGTATTTAAGTATATTATGTATGTTTATCCGTTGTCTAGTTAACCATATAACGAGTTTCTTAAGGAAGCTTTTCTTGGGGCTAGATAATTGGTGTGAGTGTGGGAAACATTATTATTACATTATTATTAGCCCTCACTGTCCCACTGCTAGGCAAAGGCCTAAACAAACAATAAATAATATATAGGTATGTTTAAAAGAAAAGCTGTATTGTAACATAATTGAAATAATTTTAGGGTAGAATGTAAGGAATTTATTTGAGACAGACGAGTCACAATACGGTCACGGTGTTCCCGTGTCTACGGAAAAAAAACCTTACTTTGCAAAGAATTGAAATGAAATGAAATTAAAAAAAATATTCGGAGCATCTATGGCAACTTAACATAATGGATATTTTAAATTTATATATAATATGCTAGACTTTATTTTTTGTTTTTGTTTGTACTGTTATTGTAAATATCGTGTAATTTTGTAGTGTGTGCCAATTGTATTTTCATTTCCTTTTTTTTATATTTTTCAACCGAAATGGACACCACTCAACTTATGCCATGACATTGACGTGCTAAGGTGCTGATATTTTGTAAATAAATCTACACAGTGACAACTGTAGACAATATTTAACCATAACACACACAGTACATATAAACATTGCAAAACCGTCAGCCATAAACAGTAGGTATGTTTAATAAGCAACGCAAGTAAATTTATGATGCATAAATATTGTAGTTTTCATAATAACAAAAACCCAATACGTTATTACTAAAAAAATACTTATCTCTTTAACGAAGTCAGATCCCGTCTTATATGACATTCCATTGACACTTAAGAATAAATTATAGTTATAATTAAAAACTAAATAAAAGTGTGAGACGGATGCAATAATATTTTATAAGGAAAATCTTTGTCATTCTAAAAAACAGATCTTATCTTATCTTAATGGGGCCTGCAAGGTTTCCCTCTTGCAGTAACACTTCGACCCATCGGGATCTTTTGTGCAACCCCGTCCTTTCACTCTTCTTCCTCTGTAAAGATAGATGCCATAAGTTTGGCCACGTCCTTAAGAGCGAAGAGCCTGAAGTCCTCCGGTTTCGGATAAGCCGACCCCAGGAGTCCCATTCTTTTCATAGCCAGAGAGTCGCAGTCACACAGTAGGTGTTGCATTGACTCCGTTTCTTCTCCACATGCCCTACCCAAGCTATTTGTTGATAGATGCAGTCTGTGGAGCATTTGTTTTGTGGCATAGTGCCCTGTCAAGGCACCGATGGTTAATCGGGCCTGCCTTCTACTGCCTCCGCATATGAACTTACTCCGTCTTATGGCGTTTTCACCTAGGAAGGATTTGGAGTGTTTCATACCCGGCTGCTTCTTCCATTCGATGCCGTACCTGTTTTTGATGTAATATTTTAAGGCCTTGTTGATGTTACTTGGTGCAAGTGCCACGAACGGCTCAGGACCAATAAGCTGGGTCTCTGAGCCCTCCCTGGCAAGTGCATCCGCCATTTCGTTGATGTGGATTCCCATATGGCCTGGGACCCAGATCAATCGCACCTTGTTATGTCCACCTAGCTTGTTTAGAGCTTTAGTGGTTTCTAGAACAAGGCCAGAGTCGATTCGGGGCGAAATGAGTGACTTGAGCGCTGCTTGGCTATCATTCAGGATGAATATACTGCGCTTCTTTATAAGTAACTCTATATTCTGCTAAAAAACAGATAATTATGCTTCAATAATATGGTAATTTAAAAAAAAACAATATTTTTAATTCCTAGCCTAGCTTCCTTGCTTACCATCAGATTTTTTGCAATATAAATTTAATACAAAAATAGAAAAATATGTTTTATACAAAGCTCCATACAATAAATAACTAAATAATTCTGTGACACCTTTACAGCTCGTCTATGCTTTGTTGTCAGCATAACTTGCATAATGGAATTAATTTGTCATTCACACTTACTCGTTATGCTTTTATGAATAACTTTTAGCGATAAAGCCTCTCGCTGATACAGACAGCAATTTAAATGTTTTTAAGATAATACAAATGCACTTTATTAAGAATAGAAGGTTTGGCAGACACTGCGTTGGTTCCAAATTAAAAAAAAACTACCTGTTTTACTGCGAAATATCATGTTATTCTTGTTATACACCTTAGCTGAATTATACGGATTAGAGATTAAAATAATAATTATACTAGCGGAGTTTAAGCATCTTGAGGTCGGTCGTCATAACGCAGTAAATGTTTGATTTTACTTAATAAAAATAAATTTACTAGTTTCATTTGTGTTTGGGTATTTTAAATTAAAATTTTAGTAGATTACTAACATTTAACACATGAAAGAGACGAATTCGTATTATCAAGTGAAGTATGCTTCGTTTTACAGCAAACGCCAAATATCCATATGATAGTGAGAAATAGGTACATCATAAAAGAAAACATTAGTCATAGTAATATTTTTATAAGAAGAGTGTCTTATAAATATCTTATAACTTCCACATGTTTACACAGTAAGAGGTTAGGTAATTACAATGAGATCAATTGTGGACCCTGTGGGGCACAGCACAGCTTAGTGGGAGAGAGGAAGAGAGATCATTTTTATATTTATTTATATATCATATTTATTACTTTTTAAATTATCATGGTCACTTACATTAGAATAAATATTATTAACGGGAAAAACGACTAAGAAAGAGGGTAGATCGTTTTGTCTGCTCATAATCACCAACCGCAATAACTTCAGTACATCCGTGATCATGGCGCATGCAACTGTGCCGAAATATCGGATGCTCAAACACAACAAAAAAACATGGTAATAATCCCGTTAATAATCTTTATTCTAATATATCATATTTATTCGTTATCATATAATATATATATTTGTTTCTTATTGTTAATAAATAAATTACAATTAAAAATATTAGTTTCATTATCATCATCATCATCAGCTCATTTTATGTCCCCACTGCTGGGGCACGAGCATTAGTTTTATTAAAATTTAATTCTTACAGAGAATTTAGAAGTGCTTTTTTGGTCACAATTATTTCTGTCGCTGATTGTATGACAGGTTCAAGCAAACTCTCATAGCGGGTCCATAATTAATTGTAGTTTAGTATGACAGACTATGGCCACATGACGTAAAGCAGTCGCTTATGACGTGAAAAGCATCAAGTTCTCAATGAATAATTAGTTTGTTTGGTGTCAAAACTAAAACATGACAAAGTGGGAGTTTTTGCAAAGTCTTTATTATTACAAAGTTTAAATTATTTGGATAAGTGTTGAAAAAAATTCCACGAGCGGTATTTATATTAAGTAATTTTATATTTATTTTTATACTTTTCGACTTGGAAACCGTATTTTTACCATTACTACAATCTACATAATTAATACGTGAAGATACATCTTTGTACCCATTTATAAGCATTTGCGCGCACAGTGTGTGGGAGTGTGGGTGGCATTTGGCGTGTTTGTATGTAGAGGGAAGATAAAATATATGTAGGGTAATAGTACTAGTAGTGTCCGACACCTTAAGCCCAGTGTTAGACTAAGTTTTCGTCACTAAAAATAACATAGATTTTCATTTTGAAAAAAATCAAAAATTATTTCAAAACTCAAAAATATTTCCAAAAATTTCCACCACTCAATTTTTTTTAACACTTTGTTTATTTTTAAATTGTAGTTTGTACGCAACAAAATTTTCGAAACGTTGGCTTTTGACCACTGGGCGACCGCTAGTTTTTTTAAAAGGACCGACTATCGAGTTTGTTGCCAGGCTCTTCTGAATAGATGACTGCGTCTCAAACCACGAACCACGGCTATTTAATATTGCTTCTAGGAGTGAACTTACATAAATAATTTTCTTTTTTTACTTTTTGCCTGACAGAGCGGACCTTGTGCCTGTCACTCTGAACGTTTATAGGCCATATAATGTTATAACCTTTAATTAAAAATGCCAGTCGAAACAAGTGTTTTTATCTAAATGCTATATGCAAATAGTTTAATCGTAACATTAGTCGATACTGTAGTATCTATACCTATAATAGGTTTACTTTTTTACTCGACAAATAAGCTCTAGCTCTACAGATGCTAGCACATTCGGATTGTGATCGTGAAAACTCGACTTTCGCCCTGCCTGGTTCATGGGTGGGTCATCATCATCATCATCATCATGATCAGCCTATTATAGTCCACTGCTGGACATAGGCCTCTTCAAGTGCACGCCACCATGCACGATCCGCGGCTACTCTCATCCAGCTCTTGCCAGCCACCTTGCGAAGATCGTCGCTCCACCTAGTCTGAGGTCGTCCTACACTACGTTTGCCGATACGCGGTCTCCACTCGAGAACTCGTTTAACCCAACGGTTGTCGGTTCTGCGACTAATATGACCGGCCCACTGCCACTTCAGCTTGCTGATCCGATGGGCTATGTCGATTACTTTCGTTCTCTGTCGGATAACCTCATTCCGAAGTCGATCCTTCAGAGAAACTCCGAGCATAGCCCTTTTCATAGCTCGCTGAGCGACTTTAAATTTGTGGTGGTGGGGAGAAGCGCCTAGGTACACGTCTGCACTGGTATAGAGCGCGTGTGAACCGGCTCGTCGTGCCCTTGTTCTGTGAGTACGGTGTCTTGGGCCTAAACTAGTGTGGATAACAATACGGTTATGACATGAACAAAACAAACGTAAGAATGCAATAATTCCGTCCAAAGGAAAAATTATGCAACGGAAATAATGGATTGGTCCCAGTTGTTATCAGGTGGCAGTTTCAAGTTTTTGATAAATTATTGTAAAAAGGCTTCACTCACTAGGAACTGATGCTAAGATAATTTACAAGCCATATAAATTTCCCCCTAAGGAAATCCTTAAGCGGTCTGCTTTTTTTCAATTTACTAGCTACGTTGTTAATGAAAACAGGAATAAAATAAATGAAATATACAGAAAATAATATTACCTTGCTCCTCCTTTTTCCCATAGGCAATGTCGTAGAACGTTCCCAGAGCACACAAAACCATTATTCCTAAGAAGATGTAGGTCGCCACTCTATCGACACTGTCTACTTCAATCTTTGGTGTCTTGTACTTGTAGCAGTTGATGGCCTGCACCCTGACCTGGAGGTCGTGACTCCTGGTCAGCGTCTCGTTGAGGCAGGCTTCGTAAGTGACCAAGAGCTCTGCATTCGAGTTCCCTTTGTGATACTTCTTGCATCTGTTTGAGATGCATATGCCGTATATGATCTGTGTATAGTTGTAATGTCTGACCGCTGAGCTTGCGTAATTCTGAAGACAAAAGTTAAATATTATTAGAATGAGCGTTTGATGATTTAAATAAAGAGATTGCTATTGGCTGCCTATAGCTTTTACAGTGTAACCGGACGTTTTGTCACAGGAAAGAAACTTAGTAGGTTCCTCAAGCCGTGTGATAGAAACATTCTCAGAGTTTCTAGAGGGGATGGCATCACGTAAGCGTTCCCCTGAGGCGTTTGGATCGGATCGATAGTGACAACGTAGTAATACACGATTGAAGGGGTTTTATACACTTCCATTGCTATATTCTATGGTGGAAGACCTTAGTGCCTTGTGCGAGTTTCCTTAATTATTCGAATTTGTATGACATTGAAGCAGAGACGTTTAACGAAGGAGGCACAAAATAAGGAGACCCCAGAAGCTGTATGTTGCTCGAGCGCATTTGTATAAAGCTTATTTTCTGCAGTCTAATTATTTTGGTAACGAGGTGAGTTGCAATGTTGCCAAGTTCTCGTTTTCGTTAACGTAATCCAA
The DNA here is from genome assembly GCA_963082485.1 of Eudonia mercurella. Classification (NCBI taxonomy): domain Eukaryota; kingdom Metazoa; phylum Arthropoda; class Insecta; order Lepidoptera; family Crambidae; genus Eudonia; species Eudonia mercurella. Next base: position 17,928,053 of record OY720037.1, read on the forward strand.
TGGTGAATAAAACTCAGACTAGGCATCCTGATCCCATCCTTCTTTTTGTCAACGGGAAAGTGATGGACGATAAGGCAGAAGATGATTGCGCAGTTTATCCAGGATCTTCAACTACGGAGGAGCTAGCTGCGTTACTCTAGGCCACGATTAGAACACATAAATTCTACTAACATTGTTGTTAGGGTGGTACCATGGTGGTACTTATTTAGTCGGAAGGACTTAAAAGGATTGGCTTAGCATTCATTGAAGAAAGAGAAAGCATCATCCTTGTTTCTTTATTTGTCATCTAAATTAAAAGTGACATGAAAATCATGTTATACAATATGAAATATAAATATTCTTGCATTATTTATAGTTTGTTTATTAAGATACTCGTCTTTTGAGATAATTCGGTGCCAAAATAGGTATGTTTCTACTGATCTATACTAATATTATAAAGCTGAAGAGTTTTTTTTTATTAGGTTGGACGCGCTAATCTCAGGAACTACTGGTTCGAATTGGAAAAATATTTTTGTATTGAATAGTCCATTTATTGAGGAAGGCTATAGGCTATATTACATTACGTTATGACTATTAGGAGTGGAGCAGCAATGAAAAATGTTGGAAAAACGAGAAAATCTTTACGCGGGTGAAACCGCGGGGCACAGCTATTTTGAATAAGAGAAAAAGGAGCACTCTTAATTGATATCATAGTGCTCACACTATGATATCAATTAAGCCACTTAGCCACTGGATAAGTTAGCCCAATCGAAGGACGCATAAAGTGTGATGTCAACAATTTTTTTATTTGATTTAATTTTAAATAGTGTTAAATAGTTTTAAATTAAGGTAAAAAGAAAGAAATAGAAAAAGAAAAAAAAACCAAAAAGATTCTTTTTTTAAAGAACATCATTATTGTCTTCAATTTGATAATTTTATTATGTATTAGAATTTGTCTAAAACCAGCCGGCTATATAATAACCTGTCGCTTTTTTATGCTGACCTTGGCCCGAATAAATCCATGGCCGGGGTGAATTGATTTATGACTATAAGTTTTTAGATGGTTTTAAGACACTGGACACGAGGAAAAAAAAAGGTCCTTTATTCACAAGCAGCAGAGGCGAGGCCGTTTTGTCAGTGTTACCAGAATAACCCGTTTCAAATTAGTAGTGACGTCTATATTTTTTTATATTTTGATTGTTAACTTTTTTTTATGTAGCCCATATATTTTTCATCTCGGATTTGACGGGTCGTATACGTTAGCTTGAAACGTAAACACGGAAGAAATTGAAAAATAATATATGACCAAAAATTTGCTTCGTAATATTCAATTTTTTATTTGTAGTCATTTGTCTTTGTTTTTTGTTTTTTTTTTTTGCAATATTAATGATGCTGTGGCACTGTGACAACTCAACTGATGTGTTCAGATTTGTCTATTTTGTAAAAACAATAATATTTATCAGACAAAACATAAATAAATTTAACAAATTTTTTTTTCAAAAAAAAATAATGAAAACGTCAGTATAAAATCAGTGCGTAGAATACACGCAAGTAGATCCGTAAAAGTCGTTTCATTTTAATAATAATGAACTAATAAAATTCTCGTATTTATATATTATACAATTTCCAGAATTTCGAATCTTTTTCAGTATATAAGTAATAACTAGTGGACCCGGCGGATTTCGTACCGCTTTGACATTTTCTATTCATTCCCGTGGGAATATCGGGATAAAAACTATCCTATGTGTTAATCAAGGTTATAAACTATCCGTATGCCGAATTTCATCCAAATCCATCCATTCGTTGCAGCGTGAAGAAGCAACAAATATACACACACAGACACATACACACAAACTTTCGCATTTATAATATTAGTGTGATTAGTGTGATTATAGTATTTTCAAAATAAAATGCAATTTTTGATATTAATTACAATTTGTAATTTTCAAAGCTTTTTAATACTGGATTTCACATTTTAATTTCGAATTTTTATTATTATTTTTAATCCTAACATTATAATCTTTTCATTGAGAATCTCTTGATCAATGTTACTTAATATGTAGAGGTCATTACTCTCGCATCGGTGTGTTCAGCCACCGGAGTGTGTAGTGCGAGTTTTTATTGTTATCGATCAAAGGATGCTTCAGGCCGTGTGATCGTCAAAGAGTTTCTAGAGGGAATGGTATCACACAAGCGTTTCACTTTTCCCTATTAGATTCTCCAAGGGGTTCGTATTCGGATCGGGAGCTGAACAACCAGAGGGCGTGCCTTTAAAGACTAGAACCTCGGCTCTGGGCGCCCAGGTACATGTCTGTACTTGTTATAGAGCGCGTGTGGACCGGATCTTCGTACTCTTGTTCTACGAGTACGGTGTCTTGGGCTTAAACTAGTGTGCATGTTTATTGTATGATGTTTGGATGTTTAGTAGCATTTTGAGGGAGAGAATCAATACAAAATTGATGTTTTCGTGAAAACGTGATGGAATGCAAAACAATAGTCGCACCAGGCGCCCAGAAATGTCTGCTAGATAGCCATGAATCGTTTTTAATAGACGCAAAGACCTTTGCAGACCAATTTAATTATCTTCATCTTTATTGATTTAAATTACTTGAATGGAACACCTCCAACCCAAAGTAATAATGTATGGATTTGCAAATGTATTTTGAATAAATGAATATAAATTTAAATGGTATGTGTGATTGTAAACGTATCATGCATCCTCTTTGATTTAATGGTACCTAACTAACTAATAAGAGATTCTTATATCCTTATTGGATGTTGTTTGTGGATATCATGACTATATTGAATGTGATTATTGTTTGACAAAACGTATTTAATTTTCGGTTTTCCTTATACTTCGAAATGGTTCCATTCTATGAAACGTTATAGTGACCCCCCATTACACTGAAGCCTTTTCATGAGACTTGGCCTTGATCTCACCTGATGTTAAGTGATGATGATAAGGCCGATGGTGGAAGTGCACTTCACCCGGGATCCTCAACTAGTGAGGCACTGGCTATCGTATCTCTAGTTGCCGGAACACAACAATGCGACAAACATTGATGTTATGGCGACATATTTAGATAAGATGGTGGTAGCCAGCCAGGCGGACAATCAAGCCCTACCACCAGCCAGACCGAGTACACAAACATGTACGTTCTGCTGGGAATCGAACCTGGGTCTAAGCCGGTGATCTTAACCACTAGACCACAGAGGCGGTTATATCTCATCACAATACTACTGCAGCTATGCACTACCCATTTTTTTACAAGCTAATATGTTTTATACGCATAAACCGTGGCCAGGGGACACCCCGGCTAAACTCTCAAAATATTACACACTCTCACTTTTTAAAATATTATATTGATAAAGTTGACGACATGTTGACGATTCGAACTTTTTGTAAGTTTTTGTTTTACTGCGTCAGTATTTTAAATGTGGCAGCTTGTCAATAGCATAGAGTTATATTTTTTTAATTAAGAAAGCTTACTTTACGATAAATGCCTATATTGCACACAAATGCGTGTAGAAATAAGTCGCCTACAGGCTTGAATATTATTCTTAATGTATACAAGATTGTACAAAATTTGTATACATATATTACATGATTGTAATTTGGTTGAAAAGATGGAGAAAAAGAAATAAGCCTCCTGAGTTAATATTGCCAGCTCTTCTCGGTCGAAGGCTCTCTCAAAATCCGAACTGGTAGGTTACACTTGAAACACAATTGCAATAATCAATTTCCAATCACAAATCTAAAAAATTCAAATGGCACTCTTAAAAGCGATAATAGCGCTACATTGGAATTGAATTGCGTGGAAATTGAGTGAACAAATAATTATCGAGATGGGGCGTTCCGAAATTGCGAAACTTATCCCAATATCGATACATATTAATCGCATTGGAATTGTATTGAGATTGAGTTTGCGTCAAGAGTAGCCTACCCGAATGACTGACGGATCAACGCACAGCCTTAACCGCTGACCGTAGAGACCTGAAACTTGGAGGGTGTGTTCTTTGTAAGACGTAGGCATCCGATAAGAAAGAATTTTCCGAAATTCTACCCCTAAGTAGGTGAAAAACGGGGGCAAATTTTGTACGGGACAACGTGAGTCCTTGGTCCAATCCACTTCAAATTTTGCATAAACATTTTTTAACAGAATTGATGGGAGACGTGTTTCGTATTTTATTGAAATTATTTTATCCTCTAACGGGGTTAAAAAGGGGAAGAAAGTTATTTTAGAAGTTGAATATTGATTCATTAGTGCTTTTAATTTAAATTACATTTTATTTTGACACATGTTTGAAAACTCAATCCGATTTTATTCAAAAAAGGTTGAATCAATATATAAAAAAAAGATTGATTTCGCTGATAAGCTAAAAACATTTTAGGAGAGAGTTTGCTGTTATCTGTAAACGGCCTTCACAGCGTCACCGGACATTTTTGGAGGCGGCGAGAAACTTAAAGGGTTTCTCAAGCCACACTACTTGATCACGATCAAATCTATGTGTATGTGTGTCTAAATCAGAGTTTATACCCTAACTAATAGTAACCTAACTTAATATGCGAAAGTGATTGTGTTTGTTTGTTTGTTTGTTTGTGTGATACCCTTTCACGCGTCAACTGTTTAACGATTCGTTTGTTTTGTTGTCATAGAAACTGTCAAAGCGGTACGAAGTCCGCCGGGTTCTGACCCGGCGGACTAGTCATAGGCGGCGGATAGTCAATGTCAAATCATTATTCAATACTAGCTGTAGTATTGAATAAATGATTTGACATTGACTTTGACTTTGTTGCTTGTTTTTATATTTAGTTATTTCTAAGCTGTTAGCTATCCTAGTTTTTTGAAGTGAAAACTTCTTTAGCGGCGTTGTGCACTTTTTGTATGGGTAAAAAATGTTAAACTCGCGACAGGACACGTGACCTGATCGAAAATTCGTAAGACGGATGGAGAGTAGACAGCTGGCGCGGCGTAATATAAATTTTTAATATAACTTAATATAACTTTTTAATGTAATATAAATTGTCATGTTTGTGTACGATAGCCCAATAAATAAATATTGTATTCTACCACATAAATGAGAGTACTTTTATACTGATAATTAAAGCAATTCGTGCAAAATTATTCCCTAACCATTCCAAAATATCAAAAATGCACAACGTTAATATTCAAGTTTTCACTTCTGCCGGCACTCCCAGAGTGCAACCCGTCGTTTTTTTTTGTAAGATGGGCTTGCTCTTGGCCTCATTCTAAGAAGAAGAGGCTAAGAAGAGGCCGACGATAGAACGAGCTTGCCCAGAAACAGCCTATTCACTCAGGCTAGATAGATAGATTTGATGATATTGAGTAAATAAATCAGTACCTAAATATTGTCAGACAAAATAAACAAAGGTTCACCCGAGTGACTATCAAAAGTTCTGCCCATTTTGTTATACAAAACATTTAACGTTCTTAAATTTTGCTGATTGTAGGGTTACTGCTACAATGGAACTGGGGTATTTCACATGCATTAATGAATATATGTACCGTACTTTAATAACATAATTGGGGAAGTCAAACTATCATTACAACTCTTCATTGGACGTGTACGAGTAGGGGCATGGTTAAAAGGCACTTTGTCCTCTTTAATTGCTGCGTGCTGTTGTTAAAAATATGTTTTTATAGTTTTAGTAATTTACGACACAGTAGTATTAAACATTTTTTTTAGTAGATTGAGCATAAACTATTAATTTATATACTCGTTTAGTGTATTAGATTTATACGTGAGTAAAGTAAAGTAATATGCCTATAAATGTAACGCCTCGGAGGTCGAGTGCCAGAGCGCTGGGCCTGATACCCGGTTCAAATCCCCGGACGGGTAAAATGTATTTCGGATTTTTCGATGTTTTTCGATGTTTTTCGATGTTTTTCGATGTTTTTCGATGTCGCCCGGGTTTGTGATCACCAACCCGCATTGAGCAAACGTGGTGATTAAGCCATTACCCATCAATAGTAGCGATGACTTGATTGTGTTGGAGGTGTAACGCTGGCCATCTTTAGAATACATTTTTGAATTAGATGTAGGAAAAGCGTGTGTTCCTTTAGATTGTCACTCGACAATAATTTTCATTGTAAACATGTCGGATATAATTTTATAATAATATATACTAAATATTTCATTTCTTTCCAACTGCGTTTATTACTGAAATCTGCATAAAAATAACAGATTGCAATGTTGGAGGCCTTTGCCCAGCAGTGGGACAGTTATAGACGCTTTACTTTACTTACTATAAATTGTACTACTACTGAACAGACGTCCTCATAAAATCATTTGTATGTCATCACCAAAAAGCGGGTCAATGGCTTAACGTGCCTTCGAAGCATGGAGGAGCTAAATAAAGATATTTTTAATACGATCATCTATCTGTATCCGTGCAATGTTAAGTGGCCTAATTTATACGATTGCATCCCGTAAGCGCAAACCGCTGCGCTATCGATCTCCTTAATTTTTTTTTTACTTTTATTTCTAAGTGTTAAGTGTTAATTGGTTCGATTCCTGGCTGGGTCGCGTGGGCGTTTAATTTTTTCACTGTATTTTTTATATAAATATTTGATCTCCTTTAACTCATTTATAGTGTGAAACAAAATCAAAACGCTTATATGACTTTTGGTGATATTGAGTATTAAAATAATAACAAAATTTGGTATTGACCTGTGCATAACGATTACCACTATTATATCATTGACCTTGAGTATACATGACCTTTGATCGCATTTGCATAGCGGGGCAAGCTGATTTTTATTAGGTATTACTGACATTATTCTGGTATTTCCATATGTCAGTCTACATTAGGTTCACTAATTGCGAATCACTCGGGAGGCAGGAGCATAATTTGAGGATTGAGGATTACGAGTAAGTGTTAGGGCTTTTGGCCACAGTGAAAAGCTCGAGCCGAGGTCTCTTGCCTTAAGAGGCGCTCTCGAGTTGTTCCGCGATCCTATCTCAAACCCTCGGATATTCTAATAGGGAATGGGGACACGCTGTGCGTGATGCCATTCCCTCTAGAAAACCTCTGACGGTCTCTCGCTTCACACGGCTTGAGGAACTCTTTAAGTATCTCGCTGCCCTTAAAAAAGTTCGGTGACGCTGAGGAGCTCGATGGCGCGAGGAGCTCGATGGCGCAGTGGTTAACGCGCCCGGTTTGCGATTACTGATGTTAAGCAACTTTCGCAAAGGCCGGTCACCGGATGGGTGACCAAAAATTTATCATCTCGAGCTCCTCCGTGCTTCGGAAGGCACGTTAAGCCGTTGGTCCCGGCTGCATTAGCAGTCGTTAACAACCACCAAACCGCACTGGGCCCGCGTGGTGGTTCATGGCCCGTTCTCCCTATCCATCTATAGGGAAGGCTCGTGCACCAGCAGTGGGGACATAAATGAGATGATGATGACGCTGAAGATGGTGACTATCATCAAACTCTCCAAACAAAAGGTATTGGAAAGGTTTCCCGTGTCACAGATTTTTATTTATTTATTTTAGATAGTACTCATCTGCTGGTATAATGATGGTACTGATGAATAAAGGTCCAAAGATTTGCTTACCGTCATCAAGTCGTAGATGGCGTTAGGTCGCTCGGAGACGATGTCGGAGTGCGCGGTGCAGTACACGCCGCCGGGCGCGCCCACGCAGTGCGAGAACCGGTCCACGTGGTGCAGCGGCGGTATCATCGCGAACTCCTCCTCTGAAGGGAAACGATGACGTCATCACAAATCTACATTCAATTGTTTCATCTTACAATTTTTTTTTTTATTCTGTGCTTCGGAAGGGACGTAAAGCCGTTGGTCCCGGCTGCATTAGCAGTCGTTAATAACCACCAACCAGCACTGGGTCCGCTTGGTGGTTTATGGCCCGCTCACCCTATCTATCCATAGGGAAGGCTCGTGCCCCAGCAGTGGGGACATGAATGAGCTAATGATGATCATAATGATGATGATCCAAAATTACATTTAATATAATATATTAAATGTAATTTTGTACAATATATTATATTGTAATTAATAAAACAATTTATAACCAAATTGACTGAATTGAAAGGTAAACCTCTTTGTTTAGATCATTTAATCTGAATTATAAATTTTTAGAACAAACTAGAATTTCAGCAACCTCAGGAACCTGCTTAGACAATTTCTTTTGTAACTGTACTCCTCTATCTAAGTCGATATTAAGTAACTTATCTTCAGACCACTGTGGGCAAAAAATTGCTTTTAACCTAAATTAATATTCAAAACCAGAAAAAATCTCTTGTAGGCCAGTGACAGACAAAGGGGTCAAAATATTTAAACATAAGATTACTGCTAATCTGGCATGCTTATCATTTACACAGGATGATCCAGATGCTCTTTACAAGCATTTGTTTGATCTTATTAGTTTTAAAGTTTGACAAAACTTTCACTGTAAAAACGTATAACAATAACAATTCAATTAAGTTTGGGGACTGGGCTCCAGCTGGTCTGCATAGAAGAAGAGTTAAGTTATATGATTTGTATGAGCAGAAAAAAGTTAATAAAAATTGGGTTGTATTTAATCGATCACCAAACTAACCTAACCTAACCCACAAAAATACAAAGTTAGCACCTAAACTACTATTTAGATGCTAACTTAGCATTTTAGGTGCTAGCCTACTATTTTTTTGTGGATCAATTTATTATTTCTCATAAAAATTCTTGTTTTCATGAATATTTTAAAAAGTATTCAAAAACTTTCAGAAAAGCGAAATGCGTGTGCTAAGTAATTATTTATTAGTGAGAAAATAAAAAAGACCGATAACAAAATAAAAGCGACATGGAACTGTATAAACCGCGAAACTGGTAAAGTAAAGCCGCGTGATATTACATTTTCAAGAAGATAGCATTTTAAATTCGGATGTTAAACTTGCTAATGCCTTTGAACATTTTTTTACAAATATTCTTATTGCTACAACCATGCTGCTAAACTAAATAAAAAAAACAAAATTAATCTTCAAGCCAAGTCTACATCACAAAATATTCAAGGATTAGCTGGCAAGAACTTAGAGTTAGAATTATTTGCAAAAAGTCAGGCAATTCAAATATTTTGTTTAACTGGGCATTGGCTAAGAAGTCATGACACATCATTCCATGTAAATAATTTCCAACTAGCAAGCGCGTACGTGCGAAGCTCAGCTATTCACGGCGGTTCTCTAATATTAGTAAGAAGCAATATTAAATACAAAAATCGCAACGATATTGTAGACCTATCAGTAGAGCGAGAGAACTATCGTGTGTGGAGTTCAATAGTTTTGTAATAGTGTGTGTATACCGACCCCCATCGGGCAATTCCAATATTTTTGAATCAGTAATGGAAGACGTACTTATAAAATTAAAATTAAAAAAGAAAGGAGAATGGTCAAGATGTATGGAAGCTGGTGCACCCCTTATTGAAGGGGTGAATAGCGAAGACATATGTCGTTGGATCTTAGAGCATATAACTAATGGTCTAAGCGTTGGATAGGTATTTTTAACTGAAACAACATTTAGTTATATTATTATAGGTGTTAAGAATAAGGTAAAAAGGGATATCTATTAATATTGTAATAACTTGATGTCTACGGGAAAATAACATCAATATCGTTGTATATTAAGTATTTCGTAATTATCAATTGAAATATAAAGTAAATACCACGTAAACACATAAGTACTTTGTGTCGGTATACAAAAATAACTTGGTTGTTTATGTTTAATTATTAAACAAATATAAAAATGAGTTTGACTATGATGAACAAGTGGTATGGGCGGGGCACATAGTACGGAGAAAAATTATATAACACCAGCGCTAAGTAAAATTTATGAAAAAAATATACTCGAACAGTTGATGACATATTTTAACATAAACAAAATTTTACAAGTAAACAATATGGATTTACAAAGGATCGTTCTACTACTGATGCAGGTGTTGCTCTAATCAAACATATATTTGATGCCTGAGAGAAGTCTCAAAATGCCTTTGGAGTGTTTTGCGACTTGTCCAAGGCTTTCGATTGCGTTGAGCACAAGACTCTGGTGATGAAGCTTCATTACTACGGTCTCAAAGATTTCGCACTAAATTTAATCCAGTCATATCTCAGCTCTAGAACACAGACTGTTGATATTAATGGCACTTAATCATCTGGTTCTCATGTAAAAATGAGAGTTTCATAAGGATCCATTCTTGGTCCTTTTCTGTTTTTGATTTATTCAAATTCAAATTCAAATCATTTATTGCATATCACATTACAGCATAAGGTGGAATATTTATAAAGGTATTCATGTGACACCCTGCAAGGGCACAGCAACAGTATCAGAGGGCTGATTAAAAATGTACAAACTTACTTAACTAGTTATGATTATATAATTGAATTGCAATTTATTTATAATATAATATATGACCAACCAATTTAACACCAAATTGGCAAACAAATTATTGGAACATTCTGATTTAAGCCTGACTTACTCTGTGTACCCAATCTAGAGCTGTTACAGTATCGTTGTGTGTGAGTAAAGTGTTTATTTAAACTTATAGTTAAAATATTCATTTAGGGTATAGAAGCATTTTCCAATTAGATATTTTTTCAGTTCGTTATTAAATGAAGTTGATTTCTCTATGTTTTTTATGTTGTTCGGTAAGTGGTTATATATTTTAATTAGCATATATATTTTAATTAGCATATAATGAGGGCTCGATATTACTAGTTTATATTAATGACTTGCCATTCTTTGTAGAGAACCTGTGAAATTGTATTATTTGCACATGATACTTCACTCATATTTAATGTAACTAGGTGTAAAAATAATTACGACGATGTAAACAAAGCTTTCTCAGATGTACTCAGTTGGTTTACTGTAAATAATTTGCAGATTAACGCTAAAAAAAATGTATCAAATTTAGACTACCAAATGTCAAGAATGAACCAACCGATATTGGAATAAACAGTGATCGATAAAATTTGGTAGACTCAACAGTTTTCTTAGGTATTACCCTTGACTAAAAACTTCAATGGAATCCTAGAGACCACTGGTGACCTTCGAGCTGGCGCATATTTTGGCCAACGTTTAAGTTTGGTCATTCAAAGAGGCAACGCCGCCAGCGTCCTGGGCACTCTCCCGCTTGGCAGCGATTTGGAGTCCCTTTTTTATTTGTAAAAATTATGTGTATATTTTTATTTCTATTTCCTTTTTTTTTAAATTATGTTGTAAATAAATATAATTGTAATGTATAGATATTTATAAATATTAATATAATTAATATTATAATTCCGATTCATGGAATCCTCATATATTGAAATTGGCCGGCAAACTCAGTTCTGCTGCTTATGGCATTAGAAAAATAAGGCAGTTAACAGACGTTGAAACTGCTAGAACAGTTTATTTAGTTATTTTCATAGTGTCATGTCATATGGCCTTATCCTGATGGCTAAACAGGATAACTATGTTATGTCACTCACCCTTACTGTCTATTTGTAAAAGTTAAATTATTAATCGATATCGGAAATAAAATAAAAAGAAAATTTACATTAGGACCGGACGATCCGCATTAATGCAACATGGCCGACCTTTATGCATATTCAAAAAAAGAATTCCACGTACGTTCATAATCTGAGTTCTATGTTAATTTCGCAACAAAACAACGTTATTTGTTGTAATGTTTGGGTGAAAATCAACAAAGCCCTTGTCCAATATTCGGTGCAGTGCAAAGTATCGAGTCGTATAATAAATTGGGACCGATCGGAAACTGGTTATTATTATTCATGCATATTTAGTTAGTTTTCGTGTGAATGGCTCTACGTCGCTGCCTATTAATCTATGCGACACCTTGCCATTTGCTTAAGTCATTGGTGAGGTTTATAACAAAAACACAGAATCCGTTCGAATGATTGTAAGTGGTGCCCAACTGGTATTGCTCCAAGAGCTATTTTGAAAGTCCAGACACCTCACGCGAGCACAGCCATCACTACAATTGATGGGTATTGGCTTAATGGTTGGTGATCATAAACCCGGGCTATGCATTGAAAAATCCGAAACACACTTCGCCCGAATTCCCAAGAATTGAACTCCCGGGTTCTTCGGGTATAGGGCCGAGCGCTTTGGCGAGTCGCCGAGTGTAATGCTTTGTTGTCCCTAAATAAATGATATGAAACAATAAATAAATATTACATAAGAAGTACAATATTTAGTCTATTTGTTTGTTGTCAACATATTTATGTGCAAACCGGCAATTTACATAAACTGTGATAAAACATACAAAATAATGTAGGCAAGTACCCTTGTACCCTTGTACTTGCCTCCATTATTTTGTATGTACATAAAAACTCGTATATCGGAAGATTTCACGATGACACTCACTCGTAAGAGTACACAAGATCACTTGTGTACTCTTACGAGTACGAACTGCAGTGTGCAGTTACTAATGATCGTAATTTTGCTTTTGCAATGTTGTCTAAAATCTAAATTAGAAATAGCACTTTGAAATAATACGAATTGCCTCAGATGGAACTTGAACCCACAACCTTTGCAGAATATTAGGCAACAGCTCCAAAACATAAATCATAAGATAATAACTTTTCGAAAAACATGAAAAACACGATAACTTTAACACGCTTTCCTACAAGTATGAGGTTTTTCCTTGTCATGAAAATTTTGGTATGTACTATGTTTGCAATGTGTCATCAAACAGCAAAATCCATAAGGGTTCCATTAATCCATAGTCATCCATAGTATAAGCTATATGGTTTTTATGGACTGTCACAAACAATTAGAGTTTAAGTATAACGATTATTTCAGTTATTACCTATAAAATACATAATTATGGTCCGTCTGGTGGTCAAAACAATCTGCCCATTTAGGTAAAATGTAACAAGGAGTTCGATGGCTACAGTGTTCAGGTTGCGATTTTGCATGATAAGCAACTTTTACAACGGTAAATCAGTGGATGGGTGACTATATAAAAATGCGGGATTTATGGGAGATCCTCAATGCTTCGGAAGGCACATAAGCTGTTGATCCCGATTGTTGCCGTGAGATTACACTCGTGTAACCGACAAACCTGCTGTGGGCGAGTGGTGGGTTTATGATTATGACCCGATCTCCTCATGTACTATAAGTTTACATAAGAAGGCTTGAGCCCAGCAGTGCGACATTTATAGACATAAAATTGTTTCAACACTTTTCCAAATTTTAATTTGTTTGCAACAAAATTTGCGTAAAATTATATACAACCATAATTACAAATACAGACAATGTTTGTCAAAAACATACTCAAATCGTTAGCGCGTTTTGTTTTCCTTAACTAGCCATGATATTTTCGGCTGCTTTTGTCGTTTCTTTCAATTAGATGCTGACTATGACATCTCCATTCATCACGTTTCCATAATTACGCACCAACTCATAATTGATGCTAAAATACTGTCATTACTGTCCGTTAGAACTGTTATAGGGTTTTAGGGTCCACTAATATTTTAAAGTAAGAGATGAGTCTCGAGATGAGTTCTCTACTTTGTAATGAGTCGGTTTCGAGACATGTTTCGAAACCTTATACAGTTATTGACTATCGTTAGATTAATTATTTATTGAGGAGGACTTTACCATTATATGGTAGTTAAAAATTTATACAAATTTTGATGCGAAAAAATTTCAAATTTCACCCGAAAATGTGTTGAAAAAACTTTCACGATCTGGATTCGAACCTGCACTGTCTGACATTATGCGTCAAGTGCACGACTGGTTAGGCTATCGTCGTCGTGGCTCTGTTGTCAACAGATTGGTATTGATTCCAAATTATCACCATGTCTTTTGTTGTCTTTGAGTACCCTATAACTTTCGGCACAAATAAATGCGCGCCATGTGCCACAAAAGTATGGTAACAAGCCCGTTAATAATTACTCCAATGTATTAGGTCCTTACCTATGAAATTGACGTTTTGTATAAAGATTTTTTATAAAATTATATTTTTCATACTAACGTTTTTTTAATTTTCTAAGCATCTATTTATGGTAACACTATAAAAATTGTAGAGTAATGTGTTTGTTTCACTAGCTAAATATAGCAGATATTAAAAAAAAATAATCAAGTCACTTTAAAGCTACAATGAAACAAAAGGTCAATTCCGCGAACAAAAAAAAGCCAATTTAAAAAAAAAATGGGTGATAAAGACTCAAAATGAATAATCATTGTTTTTACTGAAGCCTAAGTGACATAATCCTAATTAAAGGTGTATAATGATATTAACAACCTGTATTGACTTTTAGAAGTAATACACCTATTAATATTAGCTCTACTATGATATAATTTGGAGATAACAACAACATAGGAAAAGCAATAAATACTTTTTTTTATATCTTGCGGGTAAGCACTATGCCTTCATCACACCTGATGTTTTAAGTGATGATAAGGCTGAAGGTGGAAGCGCACTTCACCCGGAATCTTCAACTACTGAGGCACTGGCTATCTTATCTCTAGCTGACGGAACACAACAATGCTACAAAGATTGATGTTATGGCGACATATTTGGATAAGACGGTGGTAGCTAGCCAGGCGGACAAGCGAGCTCTACCACCAACCAAACCGAGTACACAAACATGTATCTACTGCTGGGAATCGAACCCGGGACCTCTGGGTCTGAGACTATTGGTCTTGACCTTTAAACCACAGAGGCGGTTGAATTTTAAAGATGTATTGCAAACTCATGTGTTTGCGAAGTCTAATAAACAGGTTCAAGAACTTTTTTTCTGGTTGTTTTCAGTTCGATAAACTTCTTAAGGACATCAAGTTCAACTTGGTTTACGAATTGGTTCCACAAATTCGCTAAATACCTTTTACCTTAGTTTGACCTTAGGTATGAATACAAAAAAAACTTTTGAAATTATTTAATACTACATAATATTATACAGTTTTATTGTTTTTATTTTGCATAGTTAAGTTAGTTTTAGTTCCTACAATGAATTAGCTTTATGATTTTTAAATGGCTAATTTGTTTCTTGGAATCCTTTGGCTAATCGCGGTCAAGGTTCAGCCAAAACATATATGTTTAATGTATAAGCGTCAGAGGAAATATGTTTGAGGTTGTTACCCGCTACGCAGCTCTGCGGCTACACTGTGTGACTTGTGATGCAATTTTTTTATTTACTTAAAACATGTTTTATTTGATTATGTTTTTAAAACGACTGACACTTTTTTTTACTACTGCAAATGACGTCCATGTCACCCTATGGTTAAGTGACTTCAAGGCCGAAGGTGAAAAAATATAGAGTATGTATGCAAGACGAAATATGCGCATTTCGTCTTGCATACTCTATTTTTTTGTAGAGTTTGCTTATTGGCTCTAGCGGCATTTTCAGTGTCACCAGACTTTTTAGGGGGCGGCGAGACACTTAAAGGATTCCTCAAGTCGTGTCAAACGGAGCACCGTCAGAGGTTTCCTAGAGGTAATGGCATCAGGCACTAGCGCGTGTCCCCGTTCCCTACTAGATTCTCCGATGGTTTCTGATCGGAACAACCCGAAACTCAAAGAGCCACCGCAGACATGTTACTTTTAGCATCGGCAATCGGCGATTCAGTCGCTTTTTTCGCTCAGAAGCTGAATGCAGTGACCACACATTCCACACCGCCCACTTAAAAACGCCAAACGCGTCGATTAAGTCGCTTTTCGGAAGCTCGACACAGCTTCTGAACGATACACTCCGCACACATTCGGATGCCCGGTCGCATCGATTTGCATCGAGTTGCCGATCCAGCATCGGAGCAGTTGCTAAAACGCGCGATTCCGATACCGCGTCCGAACCGAACGCATGAAGTCGCGAAATCGCGATGCTGTATCGATAAGAATCTCAAGATTTTACTGCGATCGAACGCAGAGATTCAGCATCAATATAGTCGCAAAATCGCCGATCGCCGATGCTAAAAGTAGCATGTCTGCGGTGGCACTAAAGGCTACGATCGTGGATCGGGCGGACCAGGTTACTCTTGAAACACAATTGCAATAATCAATTTCCAATCCCAAATCTAAAAAAACCAAATGGCACTCTTAAAAGCGATAATAGCGCCACATTGGATTTAATTTGCTTGGAAATTCAGTGAACAAATTATTATCGAGATGGGGCGTTCCGAAATTGCGAAACTTATCCCAATATCGATACATATTAATCGCATTGGTATTGTATTGAGATTGAATTTGCGTCAAGAGTAGCCTACCAGGTCGTGAGGAGAAGCGCCAAGGTCCTCAATAGACTTTGAGCTTCATGTGTGTGGCATAAGGTTGATTATTTATTGAAGAAATTTGACAGTTTAGGATAGGTCGATCTGCAGTCGTCGCGTCTGTACATGTCCGTACACTCACGAGCAATAACATGTATGCACTTTTGATTAGTCTTGACTCTTATTCCATTGTATTAAGAGTTACAATTTGAAAAAAAGAATGTACAATGTAATGTATATACATACAGTATTAAGAGTTCATTGTTTACATGATAATGCGCGTGACTATACCTACGAGTAACTGGCTATCTTATCTCTAACTGTCGGAACAATGCTATTAACGTAAGTAGCGGCAGACTTAGATAAGATGGTGGTAGCTAGTTGGGAGAACTGAAAAAACTCGAACCGATTACAACAATAAGTATCCACTGCGCTGGGCATCGAACCCGAGAGTTCAGGGTATGAGCCTTGTGGTCTAACAAATAAACCATACTTAGCGGTGGTTAAATATCTTTTTCCTAATATTGTCATAGCTTACAATTGTAACAATGATTCTGTTGAATAAATTAACGAAGTTGTTACGAAGAAAATCTTATTTTAAACAGATATGTTGTAATGTATAGTGGAAAAATTATGAAATACCTAGATTGAATGCGTTTTGCAGAATCTATGTTAATAAGTTGTTAGTACATTGAACGTGACGCCCATTATTTGGATAATTCATAACAATATGTTTTTCTCAGTTATTGACATTTGAGATAATCGAATTTCTTGTTAATTCGAGGATTTTATCTGCGCACGCGACGGATCTAGTTACGGGAAACACAGACACGTGACGCGCGCTCTGACCAATGCCACATCTACTCCGTTTGTTACAAAGATTAGCTATTGGTTCTGGTGATATTTACTTTTCTTAATATAACAGGAAGTTGACCTGTTGAACCTACAAATATTATTATAACAATTTGCATAGTTATACCCACAAATTGTGGCTAGCCTCTTCATGCGAATTTTGCTGGTACTTATATTGCGGAGCTCGATGGCGCAATGGTTTACGCGCCCGGTCTGCGAGTGCTGAGGTTAAGCAACTTTGGCAAAGGCCGGTCATCGGATGGGTGACCAAAAATTGATCATCTCGAGCTCCTCCGTGCTTCGGAAGGCACGTTAAGCCGTTGGTCCCGGCTGCATTAGCAGTCGTTAACAACCACCAATCCGCACTGGGCCCGCGTGGTGGTTTATGGCCCGTTCTCCCTATCCATCCATAGGGAAGGCTCGTGCCCCAGCAGTGGGGACATAAATGAGCTGATGATGATGATGATGATGATATTGCTAAGAGATGCAGCACTCATAATTCATTTTCAGATTCGCAATTAGATACCACTACTACTATTAGACTATTAAGTTTATTAGTGACTCATAATGAATTCTTAGAACTGAATACAATTGGATAAATGGATACATAAATAAGTTTTTTTAAACGAGGTGTTAAGTAACATTGCTGGTTGTTAAACTCTGCGGGGTCCGAGGTCATAAAGAGTTCCCCTGCGACAGTTCACATTTATAGTGTTTTTATTTAGAACTTTAGGTGTTAGTATTTTTTTGAACTATAGAATCAGTGCGTTTTTAATAAAGTATTTCTTAAATTGTGTCTCTTTGATGGCAATAATGAAAAACTAGATGTTTTCAAGACAATGAGCTGTAACTGTAGTAGATACTTTTAAAAGGGATATCTAGATAAAAGCTAGAAATTAGCAACTTGGAGACACAGGTTTAGTTTTAATTGTTATCCCTGCTACACTACGAGGGGCTGAAGATGACCAGCTTCGGGGTATCTGGACTAAGTAAATACCTAGATCATTAAACTAAGAATCAAAATTCAAAATACAAAAAATTATATATTTTTCAAATTCAAAACGAACTTTAACAAGTATTTTTGAATGTCAATATATAGCCATGACTTTGTAAAACCGGTGGTGACCTTGTACCGAGAAGAAGCTGCAAGAAACTCGGCAATGGCCAACTCGGCAAAGGGGGATCCAAAATATTTATAATTATCAGTTCTTACACCGTTATCTAGACACATTGATCAAAATCATTTCGACCTGTGCGACCCTCATCATGCTTCTAAAAAAGATTACATGCGAATTAAAAAGAAACCTTTTTAAAAACTCCCAAAGCATTAATTCAAAGGGTTTCTTTAAAGTTAAAATACTTTTCTTTCATACGTTCAAGCGGACCCTTTTAACGCGTCAGAGAATTACTTGTTTTTTTTAGGTACACTTGGAAGTGTCACTTATTTTTTCTCTTTTGAAGTTATTATATTTTTCCATTGACGTAGTATATGTTAATTTTGACCCAATACTAAGCCGTAATAAAATAAACATTCATCAAAGCGATAAAATTTACTATTATAATGCTGTCTTATAGAAAATACCTGTCTATTTATTTTTTGTGTGTTGTAATAAAAATCGCTGAACACTTCTATAGTTTTTTTTTCAAATTGTAATTTGTTCGCAACGAAATTTGCGTATAACCATAATCACTTTAGTACTCTGTAGAAACATCTAAAGAAATGAAAAACTTAAGTAGGTACTGTGTCTTATTTCATAATAACTTTACTATAAGTTTTCAAGCTCCTGTTTAATTTTTCACTTGCTTTGAGAAATTACTAAAGTGTTTACTTTAATCGCTGACTGTACCTCCGCCACGCGAATCTCTTTTGTATACAGTTAATGGCAGTGTTGGCCAAGTAGTTAAAAATTTTACAGAAACTTTTGAAAAAACCATTTAAGAATTCATTTATTTTTGTAAAAAAATAAAGTATTGTTACTCAATACTTTATTTTTGTTGCAATACACATTATCATCAGTCTGTTATAAAAACGCCCCGAGGACGGTTTCGGTCTCAAACGTCCTCTGCGTTCCAGGTTCGATTCCTAGCTGAGGGTATATGCACTGTTCACGGTTTGGTTCGTGGCAGGGCTTGTCCTAAGTCCGCCTGGCTAGCTACCACCATATTATTACAATACCGTCAGTCGCATTGTTACGTTCCAACGGTTAGATATTTGGTGGAGAGGTGAGTTTTTCCACTGTAGATGGTGCAGAAGGAGTAATGGAGAAAAGCAAAGACAGATATTATATGTTTAACAATGTCAGCGCGATAGCCAATAGTCAGCGTGCGTCAATACGGGAGCGAGCGTTATGCGTTCCGCATAGTGTCTTATTTGGGACTGGCTATGCCTCGATCCCATCCGAATCCCTCGGAGAATCTAGTAGGGTACGGGGACACGCTTGTGTGATGCCCGTTCCCTCTAGAAAAATCCTGACGGTGTTTCGATCACACGGTTTTAGGAAACTTTTAAGTTTCTCGTTGCCTTCTCCAAAAAAGTCCAGTGATGCTGAATAAGACGTATAAGTCATCAGCAAACCCTCTCCAAAAATAATGGCTATGCGTGGCAATCAAATCGAAATCGTGGCGAAAGAAAGAAAAAAAATGATTTATTTTGCTAAACAATAATAAAAAGTACAACATATTGACTATTAAATAATTATTTGAGCAGTGTTATGACAGCAAAAATCGTCTCCGTCTCAGCAAATGCCACAGCTAGGTTGTGACGCTGATTTTCATACGGCAGGAATAAACGCTGATTGTTGATATTGCACATTTCTAAGACAGCATATTCCTGCGGCTACTCCAGCACGGTGCGATGCTGGCGCGATGTCAACAATGTCGGCTGACAATGGCTTTCTAAAAAAGGCCCTAACGGTTACCTTTTTAAAAAACTAGCTTTTATTAAAATGCACTGAAAAGAAAAAATAAACTTGTACTAAGTTTTAAAGTATTAGTTTATTTTTTTTCTTTTCAGCGCATTTTAAAAAAAGCCTGTTTTTTAAATATTGTAGGAATGCATTAAAAAAAAATAGTCCGCCATGTTGGATTTAGAATGACGTCACACAGTTAACCATGCATTGTCATCCAAACTGAACGTGTATACAAAATATCAGCTCGATCAGTTGAAGATATCTGCTTCAAAATTGAGTTGCGAGATTTCACCCAAACAAATTACATACATAAATTAAAAATAGGGGCTAGCATCTGATGTTTTACTTAAGCAACAATAGAGCACCACCTGCTTTCTCTGTCATCTACTTTCTGGCGTGTCGATTTGAAATGTCGATCACTGGCTTCCGTGTCGAACAATGGTGCCACTACGTTAGATAATTATCTAGCTTGTCACACGGTTCCGTAGTCATTACTAATGTGCATTTATAGCTCTTATCGATAACAAATAACAAAATAATGAGTAACACTTATAATAAACACGACAGTGATGAGCTTATATTATATAAGCTACTAGCGACCCGGCCCGGCTTTGCTAAAACTCCCTTCGATGAAACTCCCTCGCAAGATGCTCTATCTTTAGAAAAAACCGCATCAAAATCCGCCTAGTAGTTCCTGAGATTAGCCCGTCCTAACAATCAGACGCGTTCCGGGGAAAGAAAGGACAAATAAATAAAATATATTTTCTTTTCTTTTTAGAAGAACCAAGATTAAAACCATCAAAAAGTGACCTTCTTGATCGTTTTAATCCCGCAGGTGGGTTGATCAGACCATGAAACTGAACAACTTTTCCCAAGAAACATAAGTCAAAGAACGAGATTTTTTTTACTTTCCCATACAAACCATGCTCGGTCAATAGAGGCTTTGTATGGGAAAGTTAAAAAAAATCTCGTTTTTTGACTGTAAAACAATCACTTTTTGATGGTTTTAATCTTGGTTCTTCTTCTCGGTCTTAATTTTGGTGTATAATTATTATTTTGTGTATTAGAAGATCTAATTACCTAAGTTTGTTTATTTTATGACGCATTATATTGTGAATGCAGTCTACAAATTGTACACTTCCATTAATTCTGTGAGCCTGTCTGAAGAAATTTTATAAAGAAGTAAAAAGCAAGTCCCTTGTGCCTGTTTTCCTTCACTATGTTTTCTATGAGTATTTTAATTATATAAGCACATAAAATATAAATAAAATAAATTACTGCCAAACAAAATATCCACATAAACGAAATGACTTTATACACACTAGACACTAGCCAACGAACACTGAAGATATATTCATAAACACTTCCATATACTCTACATCTGTGAACTGACAAAAGTTCATTGTCTTGATTGACCGGCATCGGGAATCGAAGCCGGGAAGTTTACTTGATGGCACACTAGTCTGTGAATGACTTAACCAATGTTTATTTATGCTTGCATAACAATTAGTTTTATTATATTATAATTACTTACCGCTCAATTTATAATACGCCGCCGCATGGTGCACGAGGAATATGCAAACGAAGAGACAAATCTTCTCCATATTCATATAATTTTTTCCTATATTACCACTAAACATTATTTACTATTAGAAAACTTTTTCAATTTAAATATTTTCAACAATTTTTTTAATTTCTTCTTTTATTACATACTTAAAGCCTAAGCTTTGTTGAAGTCTCTGTTGTTACAATGTTTTCTTCCCTATACGAACTTCTTAAAAATGTAACTTAGACTTGAGTTGAGGTCGAGACGACCGCTCTTTCATAATCACCGCAAGGACTGTAAGTTAGACACATTTGGCGATCAACTTATCACGTCTGTCGGTGTCCATAATCGGGGTCGCGCGGAATAGAATAGAGCCTGCGTGACGTCACGCGGCGACAAACCGGCGACTAATCGCACCGACGACGCTGCGCCGGCGCTGGACGGACAGCACACGTCACGGCTTGCCCGACTGTATTATAATATGGTTAGACATAATAACTAAATAAGTAATAGAAAACAAAATAGATTGAATTGAATTCGAATAAAGAAAAGGGTTGAAATTTTCCAACACTTTCCAAGTTGTAATTTATGCACAACTGCGTAAAATTATATAATAATAATTAATTCATTCATTATTAATTATATTGTAATTTTGTTATCACTATATAACTAATAACGTTGGTACATGCGTATGTAGGAACATAGGCATCACAATGTAATGCAACACATTTTATACATACACACACACACAGAAATAAAAAACTTTCTAGAAATCTACTCGCGTTTTACTTTACATATTATTTTATCCTAACGTTTCCAACCCTTTGCAGGTTCCGTGGTCACAGGGAGACAGGGGTGTCTGTCGTCTTATAATTTATTTGTAACTTGGATATTCTTTTTGTTTCACCGCTCGTTTTATCACTTTACGCGAAAAGTTATTTAGATAAATCGTTAAAGTAACAACAAAAGAAAGTTACGTAAAATAATGTAAAAAATTTTTGGAGCCGTTTCTCAGATTTATTTTTATATAATCTTGATCCTACCACTACTATACATAATTATCAACAACAAACCTATGTTTTCAATTGCAACTAAATAGTGATAAATATTTGGTAACGTAGAAGAAAGGAATTTTAAGATAAACTAATTAAACTTTATCTACGTAACACCCAGTCCATAAATGATAATAGTGTACACGCGGCTTGTACAAAAATATTCTAAACAGAAACTTTCTTCGATTTTAGAAAATAGTAAACTTTCTATTTGACCTCGCGACTACGCTAATTTCAGTCAAAATCTCTGACGTGAAAATGATATTTTTTTCACTCAGTTATTTACGAATAGATTTTTAGTGACGATTCATAAGGGATTCAACATTTTGATGTTTAATGGTTTTGTCTTGTTTACAGGTAGGTAGGCTCTTTTCGTTTCAAGAATTCATAAAAGTTTAATTACTTTGTTTTGTTTTTGATTTCACCTCGTTATGTAAAGGCCCTGCTCGTTGACTTTACAATGAGACCAATTGTTTGAAACCGAAAGTTTGTAACATACTTAATACTCACCGCACGCCATGATTAGCATGAGGCACGCAAACGCTGCTACCTAGACGAAACCACAGATATACGGCAGTCATTTGGATGATTGTCTGTCTTTTAGATTGCCAGCCGACTTATTTTAATTAATTCCATTTTTATTTAAAACTTACAGCGAGGCGAGTTGGAGACGGTGGGGAAGTGCAAGGAGTTCTTAGTGGGTATAGTAACAAAAGCAGTGCAGTTTATTCTACACAGCTAAAAAGTAGACGTCCTGAATGGTAAAAAAATGTTCGGACGACTCAATAGAAGACATTTTAAAAGTTTCATCAAATAAAATAAAAAACTTTGCCTTGATACACCCTTCTTCCGCCTTGATGGGGTCGGGGGAAGAGTCCCTATCCTATCCTTAGAGTAACTATCTGCTTCTCCCTAAGGCGCAGTGGTACTTATGCCTAATACGATCCCTATAGTATAAAAAATTATTTATCTTATCTGATGTGAGGTGAGGCGGTGAGTGACGTGAAGGCCAAAGGTAGAAAAGCATTTCTCCTGGAGTTCTCAACTACTGGATAAATAGTTGTGTTATTCTATCGGTTACTTTTATTACTATTAGAAATAGACGAAGCATTATTATGATATTCCGTGTGTGAAATATTTTGAAAGCTTTTGAATATCAGCGGGGCTGGTGGCGTATACCGCAAAGCATTATTAGTTTATTATTTAAAGGGCTAAATAAAATAGATGCAATAAATAAATTCCCTGAAGACTTACTTAAAAAAATTCTCAACTCTATGTAGGTATTAGTAAGAAATAATACAAGTTAGAATACATAAATGCTGTTAGAATAATTATGTAGATACAGTATTTTTTTGTAAGACTCCGTACCATCCTTGTGCTTTGTGCAATCGTAGTCGGCCTCTTTCGTAATTGTTCGTTTTTTATAGAAAATAATACATTCATTCATTTAAGACTTGAACTACGTTAGCAATTACGAAATCCATTCTCCTATGGAATGCGCTACCTCTTGAAATTAGGATGGCTACGAGTTGTGACGCTTTTAAAAAGAAAGTCCGTATGCTCTTTTTTGATAAAACCTTAGCAGAATCATGTCAGTAACGTATTTTTGTAGTAGTTAGTATTTTTGTACTATATTTGTAAAAGTAGTATAAATAATAATATACCTACATTGTATTTGTTTGTATAAGTATATTACTTTTATTTAATAAGTTTATGTACACACAAGAGGGTAACAAAACAAGTTCTACGGGTGAGTGTAGTACAAGGGTGCTGCTTATTTCAGTTCTGAAATATCTTCCAGCAGGCCCGCAAAAGGAAACGTTATAAATAGTGGTAGAATGAATGTGTACCTACCTACAAAAACTACCAGCAAAAACTAAAATAAACTTACTTAAATATTTATAATACACATACATACTAATAATTGCATATATACAGGAAATTTCATATAAAAAAACAAAAATAAAAGGTGAAAAAAGAAAAGAAATCATAGGACGACAGAATCAACTGGATAGGTAGTGTTCCTTCAAACGCTTTTTAAAAATGACTTTTAGAAATGGCTGATGTTAGGAGAGTCTTGAATATTAGGCGGCAGCGCGTTCCACAACCTGACAGCATGCAGGGAGAAGAAGTAGGAGAAAAAATCGGTTTTATGGGGTGGAGTTTTCAGTTGGTGTAGGAGGTGGGACCTGCAGAGAGCACCAGGAGGATGAGAAAAGGAAAAACGTTCTTGCAGATAGGACGGATATAAGGGATTATAAAGGACATTGAAGAGGAGACATAAAAGCCTAGTATACACTTGAGTTTCTTAAAGTATATTTATATAAATTGTACATATATATGTAGGAATAAATATATTATGCGTTTTATAATATATTATTTTTATTTCTAAAATTGTTGTTTTCACCCAATTGCACCTACCATGTTATTTCTACACCACCCTATGGTTGACCGGTAGAGAATGCCTCGGGCATTAATGCCGCCATGTAATCTATATTGCAAAAGTTTTAAATAAATAAATAAAATAAGACGGCAATTACCTAATTTAAAATTAATTGCGAAAGTTAACAAAAACTTTGAACAATATGGCAGTATTAAAAATAAATGGCTTTTGCAAACAATATCTTATATATCATTAGATCTCCTAGTCTTCCTCTGATCATAGAAAGTCTAACAAGAATTGGCTTCTTCATTCAAAACATATCTTTAATCGCATAGCTCGTTCTCACTATTCACTCTGTCCTCAGACCGATGTTTCCAACCGCTTAATGACCGATGCGTAGGATTTGTATAGTGCACAAATATAAAACTACCTACCCGTAATTTATTTGTTAATTGAATGTATGTTGTAAGTAATGTATTAGTAAAGTAGTGTTGACGTTGCTTTTTCTAATTATTTTTATGTAATGCGTGTACCTACATTATAAGAAAAATGTCATAGGAAGTAACTAGCATCGGCTCGGCCTGTTTTGATGCTAGTGATCTTGTGTTTAGTCTTATAAAAATTGTTATCATTGTTTTTAGTCTTATACAGGTCGACTTTTTTATCACCATACAAACCTTCTGAGATGACTCCCGCGATACAAACGAACAACTTTTACCATTGGACCAATTTCTTAACTCGAAAAAAAAATCAGCTGTTCCATACAAAA
Organism: Eudonia mercurella; assembly: GCA_963082485.1. Lineage (NCBI taxonomy): Eukaryota > Metazoa > Arthropoda > Insecta > Lepidoptera > Crambidae > Eudonia > Eudonia mercurella. Next base: position 17,953,764 of record OY720037.1, read on the forward strand.
CATCAATATTCATTCGACCAAAATGTATGGAACAGCTGATTTTTTTTTCGATTTAGAATAGAATAGAATAGAAAAAAATTATTGGGTACCAGTACATACAAAAAAAAATTAAATCTAAACAATGAAATTAAACTAAAAATAAAACTAAAAAATAAACAGCAACTTTGGTAGGTACACCAAATAGGCCTCTGCTCAGTTTGAGCCGTGACAACGCGTGTTGTCACGGCACTGGTATTCTGCAGATACCTTTGATGAGAAAAGGCGCGTGCCACTGTGCAAACAACCAATTCAGTTTAACATAAAAACAAATAGAATAATTTCAACAATCATTATTATAATTACAGTAGGTATTAGGTAGGTATATTATTATTTTCGAAGTTTACAAACTAATAAAATCATATCAGAATATAACTAACTGCTAACAATAAAGTAGGCATTATTACACACTCTGGATATTACATTATGTAGGCCACAAAAAAGTAGTTATTAGGAATGAAGTAGACGTTCACGCTGCGGTATTCTTTTGCGGGAGTTGGTCCAATAGAAAGAGTTGTTCGTTTGTATCACGGGAGTCATCTCAGAAGGTTTGGATGGTGACAAAAAAGTCGACCTGTATATTATGTATTCTCTTAGTCAATAAAGTATTATTATTATTTAATAAGTCTTTAATCACACAGTCATTCGTAGCTCGTAGCCCAGACAGTCAGAAAAATCTTGTTAACGCCGGCCTCAGGGGTATCAGATAAAGAGATAGCAGGTGACAAAGTGAATGAAGCCACAGGATCAACTCTGCAAACAGGGATACACATGGCCCATCAGGACAGACTGTCTAGTGTAGGTCTTGTTTATTATCCGTATTCATTCGATAACGTTTACGAAAACGAAAATTTGTATGGCAAAATTTACTCTTCTCGTATGTCGCCAGGAGGCGGCGCTGCTTCGTTGCCACACTCATTTCGATCGAATATGAAATGAGACTTATATGGGCACCCTATGTGCCTATATGAATGTTCTCGTTCGAATGCTCGTTCGCTGCTTTACCACAAAACAATGGCCAAAGTTAGACAATGCTTAAAACAGATGTTGTCACTCTTTAGCTAATACTTTTAGACAGAGACACAATATTTTAAACACGTTTTTAGCCATTGTTTAACTGTAAGCACTGTTTTGTAGTAATCAGTCTGAAGATAGGTCGCACAGTGCCCATGAAAGTTACGTCCCTCAGACATGAAGCGATAACCGAACGGCAGATATTTAAATTTAAAATTTATATTTGTTTGGTTATCGCCATTGGTTGTCAACAAGTGCGTTGTTTTTCTGCCTTTTTCTAAAGCGTTAAAATATTAGAAATCATAATATCCTCGAAGGACACTATCACAATACAACATACACATAGATGTAAGGATATTATTTTGCAAACTAAAAAAATAATAATAAATGTCATATAGGACTGAACAAAAGCTTTTATGAGATATTTAAAAATTGAGCTTTTACGATTGTATGTGACACTGTAAGTGAATATGCCACGAAAAATGCACACGCAGTTACTCCAGCACATGCGTGATCATGGCGCATGCAACTGTGCCGAAATATCGGATGCTCAAAGACAACATAAACATTGTAACAATTAATAATTACTCTAATGTAAGTAATATTTTAATTAATTACTACATAAATTAAAAAAAGGAAATAGAAATAAAAATATACACATAATTTTTACAAATAAAAAAGGGACTCCAAATCGCTGCCAAACGGGAGAGTGCCCAGGACGCTGGCGGCGTAAATAAGTTGAAGTTGAACCATGATAGTCCAAAAAGTTATCATAAACATGTCACATTTGATCAGAAAATCTAAAGAGTCTAGGTCTCAGTCACGTTACGGTGATTGAGTTCAATGACAAACACATTAACTAGTTAAGTTGCGGGAGCTTGGAAATATGTTTTTAAAAACTAATTTTAGTTTTTTACGCGACGTGACGATTGTTTGATCAGGACTGCCGATGGCTTTGTTTTAAACCATCATCTCTGATAAAAGACGTCCATTGCTGTACAAAGTGTTTCCCCAGGGATCTCTACAACGACCGGTTTTGTGGTGCGTCCAGCGGCTTCCCGCGCCCGCCAGCGCCAGCGGCTATAGTTCCTGGAAACTATGATTAGTTTACAGTAATACAAGGTTGCATATATTTAAAGTAATGCATTGTTGCAAGCCTAGTACTGTCGTACAAATATAACTAACTTGTTAACATTTGGGCGGTAAATAACTTTTTATAACATAGCTTCTACTAACAATCATAGCTAGCATAGGTAAGCTTTTAAGTATTTGATTATTATATTTTAATTAACACGCCTGCTTACAGTTTGATTCAAAACGCAGACATTATAATAATATATATATATATATATATATATATATATTTTTACATACTTTTAAGAGAGAGATACTCAATCTGGTTAGTTAAAGAAGCTCTTTCTAGAAAAACACATTTACTTTTCTTGAAAGAACTGAGTCTTTTTTTCTTCTTATAACTAAAAATAAAATAAAAATACGGAACCATATTTGCGATCGAGTGTCACGCAAGGCGCGTCTGGGTGATACCAGTTTATCGGTGGTTTATTGGCGGTTTATTGTCTGTCTACGAACACTTGCAACTTATCATAATAGGAAAAGTGGCTGCAAAGAGGAGACCTGGTCGCTGAAGACAGTCGTGGTTGCGGAACATTTGGGAATGGGCGGGACAAGCGAGTGCCACTGAACTCTTTCACCTTGCCTGGGACAGGACCACAGATGAGTTAATAGTTACAGGACCAAGAGTGCAGCCCCCTAGACAAGAAGCATAACGCTAATAGAATAAAACTAAATATAATTATTGTATAAGATCTTATCTTATCTTATCTTAGTGGGGCCTGCTGAGGTTTCCCTCTTGCAGTGGCACTTCGACCCATCGGGATCTTTTGTGCAACCCTGTCCATTCACACTTCTTCCTCTGTAAAGATAGATGCCATAAGTTTGGCCACGTCCTTAAGAGCCTGAAGTCCTCCGGTCCCGGATAAGCCGACCCCAGGAATCCCATTCTTTTCCTAGCCAGAGAGTCACAGTCACACATTTGTATAGGATTGTCATTTAACGTCATTTATAAGCATCGTTGACTTGTGTCAAATCCGCATAATAATAATTTTATTTGATTTCTATTCTATTAGCGTTTTAAATAAATAAAATCGTATCAGATCGTATTGGGTTAGAAAAATCAAAAAGCTTACAGACTAGTGTTAGTAAAATCATTGGACTATACTAAAAACCATCACGCATCACAATCACCCTGCGCACTATACATATGGGCGAGTTGTACCGGTCAGCCACCATCCGCAGAATGGTGCTGCCACTGCCAAGTAATCTGTTTATCAGGGATAGGTACTTTACAGGGGTATACAGGGGGTTTTGCCACTTGTCTAGGGGTTCAGAGCTGACTGCCAACCTTCACTAGTTGGAGAGGCACCCTTAGAAGAAGAAGAATAGATTGTCTAATTTGCATCTTTGTGTTTGCTATCAAAGAATTTAAACGGGGATTAACGGAACTAATTAATAAAAGGTATCATTTGTGTTTGTTACTGTTAATTATGGTTTTTTATCCCATACATCTAGTTTCACGTGACTAAACGGACTTCTACGTCATATAGAACAGGTTGTGCCCGCCTGACGCATACAGAGTCGTGCGTGGTCAGTATGTGCATAATATTACTCGTTTAATTTGTCAAAATTTGTCAACTTCGTGACGTTTCCGATAAGGTGTTTTTTTTTTGCGGACATAGACTACCAAATTGTTTACATACTTCAGCGAAACAAAATATAATTAATGGAACAGGTTTTTTTTTTATATAAACAATTACACGGTCATTCTTACTGACATCTTTAAAAATAAAATTGTATTGACTTGTGACAAAATAATTAAAGATTCCTAGAAATGCGCTTTAAATCAACACAACAACAACATCTACATAAACAGACCCACCGGTTAAGGATAGGAAGTGTTCTTGTGAAACATTGAAAGTAAGTAGGTACAATGTTAAACAAATAAATGTGTCTGTAAATAAATACCTAACGTATAATAAAACTCACCCTTCAGGGATATCCATTCCTAATCCTGGAATATACGGGTACCCAACACCGGAGCACCCTAGCTACCAAGGCGACATAAGCTCTCTTAATCCGCTGCTGAGGTATCCCGTACCCCTTTTCCAACTATATATCCTTATCGCGTTTCCCTCCCGCAAAATTCCCAAGTCTGATCCGGTGAAGACGGCAACCCAATACAGATATCAAAAGGGTTTGGTGGATCCAGCGGTTCAGCAAGGCAAAGTGAATAGCCTAGGGCGACGATAGAGGGCGTATAGTTATCGTCAGCCGGACACATCATCCGACCTCTGCTTCAGTCGTAGCGGTTTTCCGTTCTACTGAATCAAGAAGAGGGAGGACGAGTGTGTGCGCCTGCGTCTGCGCGAACGCTGGCGCACCCTAATATATCCTGCGCACTTGACCGCTTCCATATATAAATTTGGGAGGCTTCTTCGACTCTTACGTGACGACATGCAATGCTGCGTTACCGTAGACGACGAGCAGTCAGATTTCTTCCCCGTTACCAGTAGGGTGAAACAGGGGTGTGTAATAGCCCCCACTCTGTTTGCCTTATACTTTGCAGTAGTTGTAGAGGAAGTCTCACAATCGGTCTCCGAAGGAGTGCGCATCCGCTGTCGCACAGATGGCGGGCTCTTCAACTTGGCTAGACTCAAGGCGCGCACAAGAGTGTCACATACATTAATTACAAATATCATATATGCTGATGACTTGTGCTTCCTAGCAGAATCCCCAGGTGCCCTGCTAAAACTGTTTTTCACCAAGCTAGCTGTAAGTTCGGCCTGAAGGTCAGTGTCAAAAAGACGGAAGTGATGTATGTCCCTAGACACCCATAGTCATAAGACACTGGCTATAAAACTTGATGAGGACGTTTTGAAGCAGGTACATAAGTTCCGATACCTGGGGAGCACTGTAACATCTAAGTGTGATCTTGATGCCGAGATCAACAGCAGAGTCGGCGCTGCAGCTGCAGCATTCGGCAAGCTTGTTCTAAGGTGTTCTGCTCACACAATATAAAGCTGCCCACCAAAATATCCGTATACATGGTGGTTGTGCTGCCAAATCTTTTATATTTCACCGAGACGTAGTGCTTGTATAGGCACCAAATGCGCACATTAGATCGCTTTCACCTGAAATGTCTACGAAAACTGTCTTGAACATCAGATGGTTTGACCGTGTGCGAAATACCGAAGTTTTGCGACGAGACAATGTTGATGGAAATGATTTTTTTTGGCTGAGATGATGATGATGATGATGAATGTTGATGGCATACCTATATATTGCGTCGACAGCTTCGGTGGTGTGGTCATTGGTTAACGGTCTGAATGGCGCGGGCATGTGCAGCGGCAAGTACGCGATTTCGAGGAGCAGCGTCAAGCTGACCTCGACGTGAAACGCGACCAACTTAAAGCCCGTACACCCGCAGCCGTTACCTACAATATTGTAAACGGCAAACTGAAATGCCCACATTGTGCACGAGAGATTGCCGCGAAGATGGCTATGTAAGTCATCTTCATGCGCATCAGCGCAGACCCGACTAGGAGTCGAAGATGTCACCATAGCCGAAACCGGTCGGAATCCAATAATAATAAAGTAACTCAAGAATTCAAGATGTCACAAGTCAACAACATGTTTAATAAATGAATACTATTATTTTTTTTTGTTTAATCCCACTGTGGGGAAACCCTTCCACCTTTTTTAATACCTGGCAGCTTCCCACCATACCTTCGCAAGGGCAAGATTTTAATTTTAATTAAAAAAATTGTTTCCTTCATAACTATTTATAACTATGTTTGTATCTGATTTATTTGTGTAAAAATACTTATTTGATTTATGTCTCAGACGAAGACGCCAAATAAATAATTTGGTTTTTTCAACTTTTATTTTTATCATTTCACTAAATCACTTTAGGAATTTGATCAAATCACTGAATTCTGTTAGGGAAATATGACCCTACGGAGTAATTATTTTAACATTCTTTGCGATTTGATCATGTTTTTATCATATAGGTATATAATTCTTCAATACGTGTGTGTGTATGTCACTGATTTGAACTCCTCCTAAATAGCTGAACCGATTTTAATGATTTTTTTTGTGTGTGTTTGAGTTGGTCTCTGGATGATTTCGATTCACAATTGGACCCGGCAGGTGGCGCTGTAATACAGGTATTTACTAAAGCGGACGAAGCACTGTATCGCTAGTATCTTTATACATGTTGGCAAGCACATTGTCAAGTACTGCCGCCTTAAAATAAGCAGTACGAGGCAACCTCTTGATTCTAGTTGAGATGATTATCTAATATAGCCTTCGCAGTTTACAGTTTGGGAAATTATGTAGTAACAATGTACTGATTACATAGCAATTATGTAGTATTAAATCATGATACAACAAAACACGCGGGGTAAATTAAACTTCGCAACGCAAACTATTTCAACAACAAAAAAGTTCAGTTAAATTGACATGAAACAATTTTTACGAGAGGAGCTCGATGGCGCAGTGGTTAACGCGCCCGGTCCGCGAGTGCTGAGGTTAAGCAACTTTCGCAAAGGCCGGTCATCGGATGGGTGACCAAACATTTAACATCTCGAGCTCCTCCGTGCTTCGAAAGGCACGTAAAGTCGTTGGTCCCGGCTGCATTAGCAGTCGTTAACAACCACCAATCCGCACTGGGCAGCGTGGTGGTTTATGGCCCGTTCTCCCTATCCATCCATAGGGAAGGCTCGTGCCCCAGCAGTGGGGACATAAAATGAGCTGATGATGATGATGATGATGATGAACTTTTACGAATTTTACTTTTTATTTTTAAGTGCTAATTGCTGCACTGAAGCTGAATTAAATATTTATTAAATACAGTGAAACAATTAAACGCCCATCCGACCCAGCCAGGAATCGAAACTGGGTCTTCCGCAATCCGGGCGGCTGCACTGACCGCTATGCTATTAATGTTTTCACTGTATTTTATAAATATTTAATTCAGCTTCAGTGCAGCAATTAGCACTTAAAAATAAAAAGTAAAATTTACTATGGCGTTGTGTTATCAAATTTGTGTAATGTGTAAATTGTGTAAATTTGTGTAATTTGGTAACTCGTACAAGAATACTCTCTGCATGTGTCCGAAAAAGGCGACTGCGTCTCAGGCTCTGGCAGTCTGTGGTCTTAGTTTGATATCAATTTCATCATCGTCATTTTAAGTTTCCACTGCTGGGACACGAGCCTTCCCTATGGATGGGTAGGGAGAACGGACCGTGAACCACCACGCGGGCCCAGTCCGGATTGGTGGTTGTTATCGACTGCTAATGCAGCCGGGACCAACGGCTTTACGTGCCTTCCGAAGCACGGAGGAGCTCGAGATGATACATTTTTGGTCACCCATCCGATGACCGGCCTTTGCCAAAGTTGCTTAACCTCAGCACAGCCGAAAGAAGATGTCAATATCGTTGTGCTGCGCAAGCAAGTCTCCTATGCCAATGCATAGAGGCCGGGCCAGCAGCCGCGGCGGAATATGTCTTTCTGCATCTCGTGGAATATTCCTTGGGACCAGTATACATATTTTTCCTAGTATCTCCGGGCTCTCTATTTTGTGGTGCATCTGACAAGTAATGCTTAATCATGTACATAACTCTTCTGAATTTGAGAATGTCCATACCTACCATGCCAGATACAAACACCGACGGATATAAATATGGGTAGGTAGTAACCATATTGTTGTTTGTACAGCCAGCGCGCTAACTTGCGCTGTATCTTTTCTACCATCAGAGCATACTTATACTCATACGGGTCCCAAATAACAGCAGCGTATTCTAGATTGCTGCGGACATATGCGTTAATAGAACCATAGCAACAGTTGAGTTGTTAAACTGAGCCGCGGTTCGTATAACAAAGCCTAACATTTTACTAGCTTTTTGCTAATTGTTGTCACGTGTGTATGGAAGTCAAATTCTATATCTATACTAATATTATAAAGAGGATAATGTATGTATGTATGTATGTATGTATGTATGTATGTATGTATGTATGTATGTATGTATGTATGTATGTATGTATGTATGTATGTATGTATGTATGTATGTATGTATGTATGTATGTATGTATGTATGTACATATGTTTGCAATGAATAAACTCAAAAACTATTAGGCCGATTTAAAAAAAACTTTCACCATTAGAATGCTACATTAGCGCTGAGTAACTTAAGCTACTTATATAAAAACAAAATTAAATAAAATACTAATTTCCAATACAAAATGATTTGTTTGTTTTGTTGTCATGGATGATATATATATATACTACTCAAAACAAAATAAGGGCCACGAGGTATTTTGTCTGTACCATGAAAATAATAAAACCAATATTAATTTTTTTGTCTCCATAACGAAAACTAATGTTGTTTTTACCGTGTAGACCAATAAATTTATTCCAATAATAATGATTAAAAAGTTTATTTGCTTTTGAAAGAAAAAACACATTTAAGGTTAAAAATAAAAACAATGTAAAGTTACTGAAAACAAAAGAAAATACTCCATGCTCATCTTTTAGTAACGGGTATGCCCCCCTCGTTTCGTTACGCACTCCTGAAGCCTGGAGTGCATGCTCTCAATCAAATGCCTGACATTTTCCATTGGAATCTCTTCCCAGGCTCTTTTAACAGCGTTGATGAGTTGCTGTTGGTTGTGGATTTCCTGATCACCGTCTCTAACTCTTCGTTTCAACTGATCCCACATGTGCTCTATTGGATTTAAGTCCGGACTGTTCGCCGGCCACGGCAAGACTTGAATTTGAGACGCTTCCAGTACAAACCGAGTCGCTTGAGCCGTGTGTGCACGAGCATTGTCTTGCATCAAGATGAATCCAGGACCCGCTCGCTGGGCAAATGGGATCACATGTGGTCTGACGACTTCCTCAATATACCGCTGAGCAGTAACAGTACCCTCATTAAAATAGCGAGCTCAGTTTTGCCGTGTAAGCTTATCCCGCCCCAAATCATTACATTTAGACCACCAAAACGATCGACTTCATGGATGCAGGCTTCTGAAAATCTCTCGCCGCGTCTTCTCCATACTCTAATACGCCGGTCGTCGTTAAAAAATTTAACTTTGCATTCGTCTGTGAAGAGCACCATGCCCCATTGGTTTATGTCCCAGTCCAAATGTTGACGGGAAAATCTTAAACGATTTGCACGATGATTTCTGGTTAATGGAATACGGACAACTCGCCTTCTTGATGCCTGCTGGTCTTCATGCAATCGATTACGAATAGTTTGGTCACTGACACGAGTACCCGTTGTGAGCCGTAAACGATTTTGCAGCTTGCGGGCCGTCGTTGTGCGATCTCGGCGCGCACTTAATCGAATGTAACGATCCTCTTGAGCTGTTGTAATGCGAACTCAGCCCGAACCAGGTCTTCTTCTAACACTGCCGGTCTCTTGGAAACGATTCCATAGATTTTGAATAGCTCTTCGAGAAAATCCCAATTGCAAACCCACAGATCGCTGCGAATGACCTTCTTCAATCATTGTAACGGCTCTGGTTGCTGTCAGCGAGTCCATATGACGCCTGCGTGCTTGTGGCATATTGCAAAAGATGTTTCTGACTCGAGATATCAATGAACTCTGATAATTTCTAATAAACCAAGAAGCTAAGGAAAGCAAAACGTCAAAGAAAATGCAATCAAAATTTTCAAAAATAATTTTAAATCAAATTTTATTTAAAATTGTTGCCAGCATTAGATGAATACTACAATATTAAAAAGTTTAGGTATCAAAGAGTTTGTATACTCAATATTTTACTACTTTCAATATGTAAATGTTTAATAATTTACACCAAAATGAATAAATACCTCGTGGCCCTTATTTTGTTTTGAGTAGTATATATATGTATACTCGTATATGATATATATTTAACTCAATGATGGAAACTGTCAAAGCGGTACGAAGTCCGCCGGGTCAGATAATAATTCTAAATCACGAATATTATTAACAGTCAGATATGTCGTAAGTTGCATGTATCGGATGTCGCTTACGTGAACAAGTCACTAGTTACTAGTATAACAATTTACTAGTCATTAATTACACTACTTTACAAAAAAAAAGTTTTTCTTTTACCCAAAGATAATTCATATTGGATGTGTTTTCTACCTACCTCCTGACTACAAAAATATATGTCTCATATTTTTATCACGTCAAGTTTTTGATATACCCTTATTAACCTAAGTAAGCTATCTTGTTAGCCGTGACTTAGTTTATAGTTTGTTTTTATTGCGTTTAAGTATTATTTAAACATTTTCATTTGTTTTAAAATGTCATCAAGCCAGTGTAAATTAAAACCAAATAACTTTTGCTATGTTTGTGGTCAAATTATTTTGTCAAAAAAGAAGTAACCAATCACTGAGGCCGTAAAACGAGCCTATTTCCATTACTTTCAAATCTCGGTAACAGACCTTGATAAAAAATGGGTTCCTGGTGTAATGTGTGAAAAGTGCAGAAGTACTCGTATATTATTGAACTGGGCTGCAGGAAAAAGAAAACATTTACGATTCGGCATCCCAATGATATGGAGAGAACCAACAAATCATACTACTGACTGTTACTTTTGCCTCACTAAAACTACAGGTTTTAACAACAAAAACCGAAAGCACATACAATATCCTGATGTTGCATCAGTCACAAAACCTGTGCTACATTCTGAAGGAGTTTCTTATCCATCATTATCCAGCAGTTCCAGTAAGGGAAATGAACCACAGCTCATGGAGTTGGAAGTAGATGACGCGGTTTCGAGCCAGGACATTGATTTCGAAGCTCTTCCCGGGTTAGAATCGAATTGTGAACTACATTTAATATCACAGGGTGAATTAAACGACCTTGTAAGAGACTTACAGCTTTCAATAACCAAATCTGAGCATGGCGAACGTTTTCACCAGGATTTGAAGGTTTTTGAGGAAATATACCAAGGATTTTGGGATAAAAATATGTTAGCGGATTACTGCTGGTCTATAATAAGGGAAACTGATACTAATCACTATAAAAAAAGGAGTAACACGACCCATTTTTGATTTGTTTTTGAGATAAATGTATAAAAATGATAAAAAATTTACATAATCAATATTTACAAAATTGGACGTCCAATATTTTTTCCAACTTCAGTTTTTAAATAAGGGTTTATAACTACCGATACATATCAGTTTCATCTCTGGGTAAGAAACCTTGTAAAGTAGTGTTATTTTTTAAAGCTGATGAACAGTTGCATATTTCCGTTCCTCACAAACGGATCTTGTTCTCTCACAAGTCCAAAAGTCCATCTTCGCAGTGTGTCAACGAGCTATGGAGCACGTATCTCAGAAATCATTCAAAACTTGATACTGTTTTCAAAAACAAAAACAACTGACGTAGATCTAGAAGCCGGATTTGTAAAATGGGATGGGCCAGACACGAAATGTATGTCGGTCGAACGGGTTTTAAGCGAAGACTGACACATTATTGGAAGGTCCAGACGGAGAAGGCGGGATGAGTTGGTTACCCGGTAGTGTGAGTTTTATTTGTCATTCTATCATGTTAACGAAAACATAAATTTGTATGACATTGCAGCCTTTCCTGGTTACATACCCCGAATTAGGTAAAACAGGACTTGGTAATTGGATTAAGTAAATTTTGACTTTTGACTTTTGTACAACAAACTTTTTTACAAACGAGAAAAGTTCAAATTGCTTTACAAAAATTCAATATTTCGTCATGGCAAATAAAACTCGCGTTAGGCATCCCTATACTCCCAGAAAAGATTACCCAGAAAGAGCCCAGGATAAATACCAGTGGGAAAAGCGAAGGAAGTCTTGTGGGAAAACAGTGGCTTATTTATGGTCGTAGTAGGTTTTCCTAAACTTTCATAAACACGTCATATTTATGTTATCAAATTCGACTAGCGATATCGATCAAATAACCAGTTCTCCTAGGCTTACTTTCCACGAGCTTAAAACTGTGCAAAGCAACGAAACGATGTGGAAAGGTCTAATATATATGCTTAGCTTGCAGAAATATTGTTGAAGAAAGGTTGCTGCATTTTCAAAATTACAGAGACTAACACTTTCATAGTTAAGAAATCCTATTAGGGTCTTACAAATAAACAAAGAATAAGGTCCGAATAGTTATTCCGTGTTTTGTCTCTTTTACTCTAATTTGAAATGACGTTTACATGACGGGAACAAAACACGGAATAACTATTCGAACCTTATTCTTTGTTTATTTGTAAGGCACCTAGTGCACCTACACTTTGTTTAATGCACTTTGTATGAAACCGTTATCTCAGCTTGTTTAGCATAACATGTCCATTAATTAAGATTTATTATTATTATATTGGGGAAAAATGTGTTTGTTTGTCTGTATGTACTAGTGTTGAGTGTTTCTGTAAGTACAGCAAGCTATTCATCATTTCAGCCAAAAGACGTCCACTGCTGGACAAAGGCCTCCCCCAAAGATCTCCACAACCACCGGCTTTAGTGCTGCTCGCATCCAGCGACTTCCCGCGATCTTTACCAGGTCGGCGGTCCACCTTGTTGGAGGCCTGCCCACACTGCGCTTTCCTGTACGCGGTCGCCACTCAAGGACTATTCCGCCCCAGCGGACATTAGTCCTGCGAGCAATGTGCCGTTACCACTGCCACTTGAGCTTACAACTCTTCGGGCTATGTCGGTAACGAATCGAAGCAAGCTATTAATACAAAATATATATTTTTATAAGTATATATAATTATTTTGATGATACTTATACAATTGAGGTAAAACTGATTCGTATGTATGAAGGGGGGTAATCTCGGAAACTACTGAACCGATACAAAGGTGAAGCATTGGCATTAAAAAAAACACTATTTAATTAATATAGCAATATAATAAAATAATATTTGATTAAAGGTAAGTACATTTAAAATTACGTAATACACATTTATGTTTATGTTTGCGTATTATTTATTTATTTACTACAAGCTGACCCGGCGGACTTCGTACCGCTTTGACAGTTTCCATCATTGAGTTAAATATATATCAATGGTTTCCATGACAACAAAACAAACAAATCATTTTGTATTGGAAAATTAAATTGTCGTTTTTAATATTTAATTTAATATTATTATTTTTAATATAGCCTATGTTATTCAGCGCTAATGTAGCATTCTAATGGTGAAAGATTTTTTTAATCGGTCCAGTAGTTTTTGAGTTGTTTGTGTTATTCGTTGCAAACATACATACATACATACATACATACATACATACATACATACATACATACATACATACATACATACATACATACATACATACATACATACATACATACATGCATACATACATACATACATACATACATACATACATACATACATACATACATACATACATACTTACATACATACATACATACAAAAGTACAAAGGTTTCCTCTTTATAATATTAGTATAGATATGTTGCAGTAGCAGCTTAAAAACTAAAAACATAATATATTAGAACAGTTTTATAGAGATTTCAATGTAAGTTTGAAAGCCTTATATCGTACACAACTTTCAAATAACAATTTTAATGTAATATTCCATTAAAAATTTAATAAATCTAAACATAGGATTTCGAATTGACTAAGACGAAGCCGCGGGCGGAATGCTAGTGTTCAATAAAAGCACTTAATTTTAAAGAAAGGCCAGAAAGATGGCAGTTTCGCAAGCCGCTGTCGTCACAGACACAGTTGAAGGCTAGTCATCCTAGGGTCGACTAGTATTTGAAGGTCAACGCAGTTATCGGACTAGTTATCATTATGCTTGAAGCAGGAATTAATTACGAACTAAACAATATCATTAATGTAAGCTAAATTCTGCACGCGGTTTTGCCTGCGAAAAGTTCGAACAACCGACAGAATGAGATGATTTTCCAAGGATAAAAAGTTTTTTTTGATCATTAATTAAATGCTGATTATGTACCAAATTTAATTAAAATCCATTTCCGTATTATCAAAGCTTTTTAAATAACATAATCTTATTATTATAACACGAGTATTAGCACATTAGCTTCTGCTACAAGTTGGTACAGTTCTACTCATGTTGAATGAAAAAAGTGCCAATAATTTATAATAGAGAGTATTACCCATTTAAACCGACAAAGCGTTTGTGTGTGGTTATAAATAAAACTTTAAAAGTATCACATTAGGGTACATATATAATACTTTTAGATGTGTTATAACACCCAGTCGGACTAAGTGGGTTTAACAAAAAAATATACGAGTTTATAGATTTTTAATATACGAGTTTCTCTAAGTCAAACGTCAAACTACAAAAACGAAACAAAACTTAGTAAACGCAGAATAAGACTCCAAAACTTTTCAAAAAATAAATATATGCCATCAAAAACACACTTGTAAAAAAAACAAGTCTCGCAACTCAGTTCTTCTACCGTAAAAAGTTGTGAGATCCATGTAATACCCAGTCGGTTAAAGTTAAGTTAATAAAATAAACATTAATAATATAAACATAAACATGTGTACAATTAGGGTGACAAAATGGGGGTGTGACTCAACATGTTTTACCATTGAAGGTGTGCAAAAATTAAAAAGGTGGCATGCAGCAGATTTTGAATAATAAAAAAAAAATTACGTTTAAAATATTATAATTTGGACAATGGGTTTAGGTATGGGCTCCGAACCCAAAAATAAAAATTGACTGTAGCATTATAAACTATGTCAGCCTTTGTTGCCCTCATGGAGTAGTCTAATTTATTCTATGACAGCATGTCTGAATTCACTCGGAGAAAAAAGATATGCAAGGAAGTTAAATTGTTTTAATAAATAGGATAAAAAAATAAAACAAAACTTCGATAAAAGAAAGTTCTTTATTTTCTTATTATACCAACGAAAGGTTGATATCTCCCGTTAGCCAGGTACCATACAATACTCATTACGTGAGCACATGTACCAACTGTCCTTTTTCCTGTAAGGCACGAACAATAATATTGACTGATAGCTGCCCTGCCAACAAGTGCGTTATTTACTAAAATATAAGTGTAAAAAAAAAATACCTACAATAGCATTGCACACATGCATTGTATTTGTCCGTGATATTAATAAGTTACTGCTAGTTAGTTCTGGTTCTATAAGGTCATCTTTCCAGTTAATAATCCACGCATACTTTCTGCTGCAATTGAAATATTCAGTTTATACTTGGAACACTAACTAATGATAATTATAAATAATAAATCTAAGGTTCGAATATCTTTTTTCTCCAAGTGAATTCAGACATGCTGTCTTAGAACTAATTAAACTACACTTAATGAGGGCAACAAAAAACGACATAGTTTATAATGCTACAGTCAATTTAATTTTTGGGTACGCTCTTACCCATTCTCCTTGGTCATTTAGAAATTCCTCAACACTGTAGTAACATTTCTCCACCAATAACTTTTTAAGTTTTATTTTAAATAAGTTAGCATTTAGTTCCTTCAAGTTTTTAGGATTAAAAAAAATATGTTTAAAACATAAAATATTTTTAATATTGGTCACTATAAGATAATAACGTAATAAATGAAGACAGAAGGTCTCTTAAGTAGGGACTGAATAAATTAACCGACTTGGTATTACATGGATCTCACAACTTTTTATGGTAAAAAAACTGAGTTGCGAGACTTGGTTTTTTTACTTTACTTTTTATTTAAGTATGTTTTTGATGGCATCTCATTTCTTTTTGTAGATAGTCCTACTTTTTTTCCTTTCCGGTACCTTCTACTCCTTGAATACCAACAACGGATTTTCTTAAAGCCCACTCTGTCTTATGAGCTTTCTTATCTATCTATTATACATATAATGACTTGCCCTGACTGATTAATCATCGCCGAGCCGAAACCGCTGAAGCTAATGAGATAGAATTTGGACTGTAGGTTAATTGAGTGACGTAACCAGCTACTAAGAAAAGATTTTATTGAAGTCGGGGGTCAAATAGGGGTTGAAAGTTTGTATGAAAGTCCATCAGTTTTTAAGTAAAATACAGGAAAATTGGTATTTGGCTTTTTGAAAAGAAATAAAGAATGACGTGTCTCAGGAATTTTGTTTATATTCCTTTACTGTAAAAAGGGAAGAACATTTTTTTGGTAAAATTGTTCTTTTTAAAGTACCTAATAACTATAAAAATGAATTATTGATTCCATATATAGATTTTTCAATAAAATTAAAGAATGACGTGTTCTTGCATTTTTCGAAAAACCACCTCTAAAAACGTGAAATAAGGGTGGAAAGCTTGTATGAAAATCTGTCATTCCTTAAATTTCGGCATATGGCCTGGTTAGAAATTATGAAGAGTTTCAGGATTTTTGGAAAATGATCCCCTAAGTAGGGCATGACAATTTGTACAGTAGGTTCCAAAACATAGGTACCAAAATTACTTATACAGAGTGATCTTTTACGCGTTAGAAATTTTTTACTAATTATAGCTCACATGGATGGGCTTTATATTAATAAAAAATGAAAATCTTAATGTTGAAATAACGTGACATGTTACTCGTGTAGCCCATGTGAGCAAAGCCGCGAACAAAAGCTAGTAATCAATACAATTGTATAATGACTCATTATACAATTGTATTGATTACTAGCTTTTGTTCGCGGCTTTGCTCACATGGGCTACACGAGTAACATGTCACGTTATTTAATGGCTTACTTGTGAATTACGAATAAATAATTTTAATTTCAATTTATGGCTCCAAAAAGCTACAAACTATTAAAAATAATTTATTTTTCTTCCTTAAAAAATTTGCGTTACCCGCTCGCCTCGCCATCGTTGCCTAGGAACCAGGCAAGTCACGTTGTTTCGCCCCACAAAGTACCAGGAACGCATAACGTTGCAGAGGCTTTCACCCATTATCATCTACGCACAAGAATGAAAATTTTATTTCCGTATTTCCTACGCTATTTTTCTTCACGATAGAGATGTTCGATGGCCGCCCTCCACGCCGCCGCCGGCCGTTGCCTAGGAACCAACCAAGTCCCGTTGTTTCAGCCGACAAAGTACCAGGAACGCATAAAGCTGCAGAAGCCACTGTTGCTAGGAACACTGGTTGTGAAGCAACACTACATTTTGTCAGACCGCCCGCCCCAAGCTTAATAATCACACAATCACACTAATATTATAAATGCGAAAGTTTGTGTGTATGTTGTATATTTGTTGCTTCTTTACGCTGGAACGGATGGATGGCATACAGATAGTTTATAACCTGGATTAACACATAGGATACTTTTTATCCCGATATTCCCACGGGAACAGGAATCACGCGGGTGAAACTGCGGGCGGCCGCTAGTTTATACAGATACACTGATTCATCTATCTAGAAAAGTGGGCCGTAATTGCAAAATATTTTAGTTTTTCCTTGATTTATTATACACTAAGCACTAATTGTATTCTAAATTTAAAGTTTCTATGTCTGCTAGAAGTGGCTTAGAGTTTTAATGATCGGTCAGTCATTGAGTGAGTGAGTGACAAAATTAAGAAACTTTGACTAGTTATAATTCTTAAACTACTGGTTCCAATTGAATGAAATTTGAAATATACCGTATTTATACAATGCCAATGGTTACTGAAAATTCAGGCTTCTAGTTTTATCCACAACGAAGATAAAGGTGGTCGAAAGTGGCCTGAACTTTTTCGAGAAAAGAATGCTACGGCCGTGTCGCTTTTTTACTCGGCTTTCAATCCTATAAGCCGTTTTTAATGAACCTTTTATGACAAATATGTATGTATTACTGAATTTATGCGATTCACCTTAATCGCCTTGTGATCGACAAACAATTGAGTTTTTATTGTATCTGGTTTTCTGCCTGTCAATAGCCAGTTTCAAATCTCATAGTTTTTTTTATTTTAATAGTGTCTTTTTTTATACCTGGCTCGGCAAATGACTCCACCCCACCTGATATTAAGTGGAAACGGAGTCCAGACGCGAGGACAACTGGTGCAGCGTGCAAACAACGCAGCATCAGTCACCCTCACCCTGCTGGCCCACAAGGTCTTCTTGTGGACTCTCCTGCCGGCCGGTATGGTGACACTTCACGGCACGGCACTTCACGCCTCGTTTGAAGAACCCTATGCCATAAGAAGGAGGGAAAACGTGTGCTGGTAGACTATTCCATCTTTTGGAAGTGCGACAAAGAAACGAGTCGCCAAATTTCTTTGTGCGCGATGGAGTGTTCGAGACAGTACAGCGCGGTGACTCCGGAGAGCAGCACGCGTACTCCTATGGAGAAAGGGAGAAGGTGGGATAAGGTCAAAAAGTTCTTCAGAGCTCTCGCTCGACATTGAATAGCGCTCCTTTGGCTTACAAAGTATAAGTAGATAGTGTTGATTAATTTCAGCGAGTTGGATTGAGCCACGATAGCATAGTTGATAGTGCACCTGACCCGGCATGTCATAGGGTGCGGGTTCGAATCCCGCTCGTGGAAATTTTTCAACACTTTGTCTTTTTTCAAATAGAGCTTTAAAGTTTGTTTCATAATCATAACCAGCTCATTTTATGTCCTCACTGCTGGGGCACGAGTCTTCCCTATGGATGGATAGAGGGTACGGACCATAAACTAAAATTTAAACCAAAAATAAGTTTGTTTGAAATAGGATATAGTGTTCGACATTTTAAAGTTGAAACCCATTGTTTGACACAGTTTAATCTCCAAAAAATATTATAGATTTTCATTGAAATTTTACGTTATGACAGCTAGAAAGCAGGAGGTCTCTATTGAATTGTTGCTAAAGGCTAAAATCAATTGCTATTTTTAATGATCAAAGGAAAATAATGTCGGTCACTAGTTCCTGTCGAACGTTCCTCGTACCACTACCCTTTTTTGATAGTAGAAATCTCGTCAGCCGAGTACCACAGCCCCAGGGAGGCGCGGATGTTATGTGGGGTTCTCCCCTCCAGCTCCCGCCTGGAGACCCGAGAGTCTCGGCTGGGATTCGGGAGAAGGAGGGGCCTACCCACTGTACATCCCCTTCACGTGCCGCTAGGATGACTGGGATCACCGGCTTAGCAGTCACCAGTGCTCACCCTAGCAGCGGCCCGCCAGAGGGAGCACGCTCAAGGATGTTTGAGCGTGCTTCAGACATCCTGAGGCTAGTGGACGTCCATGGATTCCCCGTCCCTGCCCATCACCTCCATGCGAGGCAATGAAGCGGGCATACTGCCTCCTCCCTCTGCCATTTCGTCTCTACCTAAATGTAAATGTAAATGTAAAAATGTTTAATCCGTGCGGTGACGGAGAAAGAATACAATTCACCGCCCCTCTCCTCCGGTGGGTATCGTAAGAGGCGACTAACGGAATTTAGAGCTCCCATATGCTCCACTGCGTGGTAGGGCTTGCCCCGTCTGGTTAGTGACCACCGTACGCATGGTGTAAAACCCGTCAAGTGACCGCTTGTCGGTCGCGTTTCGGGATCAGCCAGCGTATAACCAGAGCTCGAGTGGATGGTGCTGCGATGCATTTGGTCTGTAATGGCTTCCGTCTAACCAGTGCCAGGAAGACCTTATTAACCCGCCGACCAGGGAGACCCGTAGAAACGGCTGTCCCGCTGGCCGCCCGTGGCACAGTACAGGGGCCCAAGCGAGCCTAACCAGCTCGTGAGGCTGCCTCACCATGCCACGCATAATCTCGGGGTGGCCCGTCGTGCCGGTTGGTGACCGGAAGGTGGGGTCCCGGCGGCCACTCCCGGGGGGGTTCGGGGGCCCTTCCGTTCGGCGGGTTAATGATACTCGACTTTAGGCAGACCCCTGGTGAAACAGGCCGCTGCACTTTGACTATTTGCATCGCGGTAACATTTCCTCGATTCACGCCTCCCTCTTTTTCTCCACCATGACAGCGCCTAAAACAAAAACTGGTCCTACAGCGGTGCACACCCCCACCACAACCATACCGTTTGAGGTCGAGTTCGCTAACATCCGCGGACTCCATGCAAACCTCAATGCCGTCCACCACCATCTTGAGACGGCACGGCCAGCAATGTTGTTTTTGACGGAGACACAAATAATCTGTCCAGCTGACACCACCTACTTGCACTATCCCGGCTTTGTGCTTGAAGAATCCTTTAAAGCCAAAGCCGGAGTTTGCTTGTTTGTTCGGACAGACGTTTGCTGTCGCCGTCTGCGCTGTCTGGAGGACCCTTCCTTTTCCCTCCTTGTGGTACACGTCGACTTGGGCTCTCATAGCCGTGTCTACGTCTGCGTCTACCGATCACATAATGGCGACATGGAGACAACTCGACTCATAGAACACCTTAGTCGGGTGGCAGATGAAGCGCAGGAGCGGTTTCCTTCGGCGGAAATGGTGTTTTTGGGGGACTTCAATGCTCACCACGAGTTGTGGTTAAGTTCCTCCAAAACTGACCATGCCGGTAGAACTGCCCACGCATTCGCTCTCACGCACGACCTGACTCAACTGGTGAACCAGCCCACCAGGATCCCAGATATAGTCGGTCACGCGCCCTCTTTGCTGGACCTTCTGCTGACGAGTCGCCCAGCTGGTTACCGAGTGGAAGTACGAGCTTCTTTAGGATCTTCAGACCACTGCTTGGTATCTAGCAAAGTGCCTCTGGCCCCGCTACCGCCTTCAGCGGTATCGAAACGCCAAATTTGGCACTACTCGTCGGCAGATTGGGATGGTATGCGGGACTATTTCGCATCCGTTCCTTGGGGGCAGCGCTGCTTCAGTGGGAAGGACCCGACAGCCAGTGCGACTGCAGTTGCTGATGAGATAGTGTTAGGTATGGAATACTATATTCCGCACTCCTATCTCGTCAGCAAAGGCCGGCGCAACCGATGGTTCAACCGTGAGTGTGCCAACGCTGTCGATAACAGGCAGGCGGCATACCGCGCTTGGATCAGAGGTAAAGCTCTTGGGGATCCCGAAACTCGCTCGCTGAAAGCAGCCTATAATAATGCCACCAAGTCTTGCAAAAGAGCCTATATTAGAGCGGATGCCCAGCGCGTTGCACGGGTCGGCCAAGAACTTCTGACGCATCCTACGGGCAGCCGTAGCTACTGGCGTCTGGCCAAAGCCGTGCAATCAAATTTCTGCCAACCCTCGCTGCCACCACTGAGATGTCCTGACGGGACTTTAGCTCACAAGCCGCAAGAGAAGGTCGATCTCCTGGCCAAACTCTTTACAGCTAACTCCCGAATCGATGACTGCAATGCACAGCCACCTTCAATTCCTCACTGTGGCCACACAATGCCTGATTTTAAAATCAGGCAGTGTGATGTCCGTGCGGAGCTGCAGTCAATCGATGTCCGGAAAGCTAATGGCCCTGATGGCATTCCAGCAATAGTCCTGAAAATGTGTACAGCGGAGTTGTCCCCCGTGTTAACGCGCCTTTACCGTCTCTCGCTCTCTTCTGGTTGTGTGCCGGAATCTTGGAGAGAAGCTAATGTGCAACCGGTCCCCAAAAAAGGAGATCGGTCAGACCCATCTAATTACCGCCCCATAGCCGTTACTTCAGTTTTGTGCAAAATCATGGAACGTATTTTAAATAAACAACTTATACACTACCTGGAAGAACACTCCATAATTCATGATCGCCAATACGGGTTTCGGCCGAAACGATCAACGGGTGATCTTCTAGCGTACGTTGCACATCTCTGGGGTGAGGCTATTGACAAGCGTGGTGAGTAAATGGCTGTTAGCCTTGACATAGCCAAGGCTTTTGATCGGGTCTGGCACAAAGCTCTTCTCTCCAAGCTCCCGGCATACGGTCTGCCTGCTCAGTTCTGCAACTGGGTCGCTGGCTTCCTACATGAGCGGAGAATCCGTGTCCTGTCTGATGGATGCGCTTCGCGGTTCATGTCAGTGAACGCTGGTGTCCCTCAAGGTTCCGTTCTGTCCCCCACGCTGTTCCTTCTGCATATCAATGATATGCTTCCACTTGGAAATATTCATTGCTATGCAGATGATAGCACAGTGCATGGGGGATATAACGGTCACCCAGCGGCCGGGCGGGTCGAAACCGAAGTTAACCGAGTGAATCTTGTCATTGAGCTCAATCGGGTATTGGACCTCATATCTAAATGGGGCTCCAATAATCTTGTTGAGTTCAATGCCAAGAAAACACAGGTGTGTGCGTTCACGGCAAAAAAGTCACCATTCCTTCCCCTTCCAACTCTTCAGGGTACATCTCTAAGCCTGCAGAGCAGTATCAACATGCTCGGTATGACGATTCGCTGCGATCTAAACCAAAGAGACTACATCGAAGCCGTGATCAAAACAGCCTCACGAAAACTCGGTATTCTGAACAGGGTGTGGCGATTCTTTACGCCTGACCAGTTGTGCCTTTTGTACAAGACACAGGTACGGTCTTGCGTGGAGTATTGCTCGCACATCTGGGACGGTTCCGCAAAGTACCTTCTCGATGCTTTGGACAGATTGCAGCGTCGCGCTGTACGCATTATCGGCAACGCAGAAGTCACAAATACTCTTGAAACTCTGCAATTGCGAAGAGATATTGCGTCACTCAGCGTGTTTTACCGCTTATACCATGGCGAGTGCTCTGAAGAACTCTTTGACCTCATCCCACCTTCTCCCTTCTTCCATAGGAGTACGCGTGCTGCTCTCCGGAGTCACCGCTTCACTGTCCCAAATATTCCATCACGCACTAAGAAATTTGGTGACTCATTTATTTGTCGCACTTCCAAAACATGGAATAGTTTGCCTGCACACGTTTTCCCTCCTTCCTATGATATGGGGTCCTTCAAACGAGGCGTGAAGAGGCACCTTGTGGGCCGGCAGAGTGAGGGTAACTGATGCTGCGGTATTTTCACGCTGCACCAGTTGTCATCGCATCTGGATTCCATATTCACTTAACATCAGGTGAAATGGAGTCATTTGCCGTACCGTATAAAAAAAATAAAAAATAAAAATAAAATGGTTCCGAAAGAACAAAGAAACAGACATTCATACTAACGAATTTATAATATTAGAAGCACAGAATATTTTTTGTGTCTTCCATGTATTTATTTGTTGTTTCCAAACCGAGTAGCGCTTAACCTTCATCTCACATGTTAAGTGAGGTTAAGGTCGGAGTCAATAGAGAATATTGCATTTTATATTACACATACTAGGGGTGTTCAATAAAAAGTGATAATGAGTATGAAGCAGTTATATATTATTTATGTTATTTTATTGTTCGACATAATCACCTTTGAGGTTTATACACTTGGTATATCGTTTTTCTAATCCTAAGATTCCTTTCTTGAAAAAATCTTCATCTTGATCGCTTAAAAAACCATGTACGGCGGTAATCACTTCCTCATCATTGCCATATTTGTGACCTTTCAGTTGTTCTTTTAACCGTGGGAATAAGTAGATATCACTAGGCGCAAAGTCAGGTGAGTATGGAGGATGTTCCATCAATTCAAATCCAGCATCTTGTATAGTAGTCATCGCAACTCGGGACTTGTGTGCGGGCGTTATCTTAGTGAAACAACACAACTTTAGCAAGTTTACCGCGGCGATTTTCGCGTATTTCCTGACGCAGTTTTTTTATTCGTTCTGCGTATAAGGCTGTCCCAGAAAAGAGAGCCCATAATCTTACCGGCGGATGGAATTGCCTTAAACTTCTTAGGCGTTTGAGATGACGGCCTCTTCTAAGTCATGAACTGTTGTTTCGTTTCAGGATCATAATGGTGGAGCCATGTTTCATCAATAGTTACGAAGCGAGCCAAAAATCGGTCAGGATCTTGTTGTAACAATTCCAAATTGATTGAGAAATCCTCAGTCTTGTTTGCTTATGCTCATCTGTAAGCATTCTAGGCACCCAGCGCGCTGATACTTTTTTCATGCCCAAATCTTCATGTATAATACTATGGATACTTTCTATCGAAATCTTTAGTTCTTCAGCTACAAAACGAACAGTAACATGACGATCTGCCAAAACAATTTTTCAACTTTTTTTATCATTTGTTCGGTAACTGTCGTCGTAGGGCGTCTCGAGCGCGGGTCGTCTTTAGTTGAAGTTCTTCCTCTCTTAAACTCGGCACACCACCGCGCAACCGTAGAATACGGAGGAGCATTAACCCCTTATGTTCCTTTTCAGTCTAGATTTACTTGCTCAGTAGTAAATTTTTTCAGACAGAGATATTTTATTACGGCGCAAATTTCAATTATCCATTTTGCGTACCACGCTCCGACATGACGAAAACAAATGGCTTCCATTTTTAAAATAAGAAAAGAAAATCTTTTATTTTATCAAATGTCTGGGCTTTACCTGCCATTATTTACTTTTTTGTTGTTCAAGGAGTTTATATGCCATTATTACTTTTTATTGAACACCACTCGTACGACACAACACCTTAGAGCGTTGGTTTAATGCTCTAAGCACAACAGTGACTGTGCCTGCGGCCAACTGGACGACACAATAGGGTATTTGACAGGTTTTAGAAAAATATGTCTAATGGTTCATTATAGCATAATATATTTGCAATTTGATTATTTCGTTGTGAATTTCTTTATTTTTTATGAAAATCGCCAATAAAAGTCAAATGAATAAAATAGCCGCCACAACGATGCATGCAGGTCACGTGATGTCGTGACGTCAGTTGCATGTAAACAAACTGTTTGCTGTCAAATCACACCGTACAAAACTTTGAGTGACATCAAGCAAATGACGTCACGACATCACGTGACCAATCCCGTGCGTTTTCGATCACGTGGTCAATCATAAAAATTTAATTATTTTATAATCGATTTTTATAAAAGTTATACTTATTTTAAAATTATGTGCTGGATAAATTGGTTTAAAGAAATGTTTACTGTAAAGTTAACAACAGTTTGATCTATATTTTCATTGTAGTCAAATACCCTACTGAAATCAAGTCATCGCCACAGTCATTGCAACAAATGAGAGTTACCAGGCATTTCAAATAAGGGTTTTCCACATCATCATCATCATCATCACCAGCTCACTTCATGTCCCACTGCTGGGGCCTGAGCCTTCCCTATGGATGAACACACTACGGGGAGAACGGGTCATAAACAACGACGCGGACGCAGTGCGGTGCGCTGCTCGTAAACGACTGGTAATGTAGCTGGGACCAACAGCTTTACGTGCCTTCTGAAGCATTGAAATAGAGGTTAGTGTTCACAAAATTAGGTCATGCATCAATAAACCCGAAACACACCTTGCCCGAGCCGGGAATTTAACTCAGTACCTACGGATTTCAAGCCGACCGTACTACCACTCGGCCACTCAGACTTGTGAAAAAATGCTGTTTTTTTTAAATGTTCCCATGCAAGTGACAAGTGATTTTTATGAGAATACACTTTCATTAATTCAAGGATTGCAATTACCCCACTTTTTCTCTTGATATATCTAGAAAACGAACAAGGAATTTGCCATAACGTTTCGTTTAATTAAAACCTTTTATGGATTTTAGGAAGAGCTTAGAATCTTCGAGAAGCTCGATGGCGCATTGGTTAACGCGCCCAGTCTGCGATTGCTGAGGTTAAGCAACTTTCGCAAGCGCTTTTCGCTTTTGGGTGGTTAAAAATGTGTCATCTCGAGCTCCTCCGTGCTTCGGAAGGCACGTAAAGCCGTTGGTCCCGGCTGCATTAGCAGTCGTTAACAACCACCAATCCGCACTGGGCCCGCGTGGTGGTATATGACATTAATAGGGTAGGCTCGCGCCCCAGAAGTGGGGTCATATAATAAGCCGGTGATGATGATGATAGATCTTGACATAAGAACCTTATGAATATGGTTATTTATAATTTTACGCAAATTTTGCTACGAACAAATTACAATTTGAAAAGACTAACTTTCTTAACTGATCTTTAATATTTGTAAAAGTATTAAGATCAGATGTTGATGAAGTAATTGTCGACATTGAATAGGGCTCCTATGGCTTACAGAGTAAAAATTAATTTTGGCGAGTTGGATAGTGTCACGATAGCATACTTGGTAGTGCACCTGACTCGGCATGTTATGTGGTGCGAGTTCGAATCTCGCTCGTGGAATTCATTCAACACTTTGTATTTAAAAAAAATAAGACCCTTATCCTTTCTCAGACGGAGCCTACCGTAATTTCCCTCTCAGAGCGTATCGACCATCACGATATTTTGTGGAAAACAACATAAAACCTTTGCTTTTACGCATTCGCCATTGAATTTATCATGAGCTCCGGAATACTCAGGTACTAATGACGCACGAGAAACGTCGCAACAAGTCAAATAACAAAGCTAAAAATAATAAACCTTTTCTCGAAGCAGTTCAAAGTTTATGATGACTCTCACATTATTTAGTTCTGATAAGGGACAGTGCCATCAATTGTTTTTTTTATATTAACGGGTAAGCACAGTTGATCTCACCTGATGTTAAGTGATGATAAGGCCAATGATGGAAGCGCGCTTCACCCGGGATCCTCAACTAGTGAGGCACTGGCTATCTTATCTCTAGCTGCCGGGACACAACAATGCTACAAACGTTGATGTTATGCCGACATATTTAAAGGGTATAATTTAAACGCTCACCAGAAATATTTTTTAGACCCTAAGCCTAAGTACCAAATAAATTAAATGACTCCAAAAAAAATGCCTTTATAAAAAGGATCCTAAAATATACTATTTTATGGTCCAAAATAAATAAACACACATCACAATAATTGCATATATTGTACAAATATTATTTTGCTTCCCAAAATTGATAAATGATCACCAAATTTTTACACTATTATTCAAATGATTGAGGATACTAGCTGCCCTACTCCTGTAGGTCACGTGATAGGTTAGTATTAGGTTATTTTTTTTATTATACAACAGAAAGCAAAAATTACCAAATCGAAACTCGAGGCATAAAATATTGGTGTTATCTATATGGTGACAGAATAACACATTTGGTCTGAAATGCAGTTAAAAGGTATTGAATATATTTTTAAGGCATTTAATAATAAATTGTATCCTTTTTATAATATTTTAGGAAACACAATTTGGTGATCATTTATGCGTTTCGAATTTTATTGGTAGCAAAATTGATACATTTTTGGTAGGCGTTTAAACAGAAGCCATATTTAAATAAGATAATGGTAGCTAGCCAGGCGGACAAACAAGCCTTACCACCAACCAAACCGAGTACACAAACATGTACCCTCCGCTGAGAATTGAACCCGGGACCTCTGTCTAAACCGGTTGTCTTGGCCACTAGAACACAGAGGCGGTTTACGTGTACACAGAAACAGAATTTTCCTTTGTCGTATTTTTCTGGGTTTATTTATAACATGTCAATGTCAATCGCTAATGCAGGCAACCTACAAAGAGGTCAGCAGTGTTAATTCAAGGTAATTATTTATAAATACATATTTTGTTATAATCATATTTTTAACCACAGCTAAATTTAAAACGATTGTGTCATTGTACGGTAACGTCAAATCGGTAAAACAGTTAACGTTCACAAAAATAACGTCACATTATTGTAAAATATGTCTTGTAGCCGTGAATTTTGAGTCCTTAATGCGTTATGTTAGTTTTTTTAAACCATCATTCGCTGCTTATGTCGATTCGATAAAATTGAACGCAATGTGTTAAAATATTTATTGTTTTAAGAATGGTACGTAATCCGGGTTCCAAGACCCTTTAAAAAAAATAGCGACCGCCTGCGTCTTCGCCCGTAAACAACAATGGCGAATATTATTATCATGTCAGCGTCATGAAAGGGACCAGGCGGCGATTTTTGAATCTCATCCGTCATCTTTAAATTGTGATGGTGATTTTCTTGCAGGTTTTAAAACACCAACGCATACAATTATTAATATGGGTTTATTATAAATGTATAAATTTAAGTAATAGGTTTATGGGTTGACCTCATCATCTATCATCAGCCTACACACACGTCCACAGCTGGACATAGGCCTCTCCAAGTGCACGCCACCGAGCACGATCCGCGGCTACTCTTATCCAGCTCTTGCCTGCCAGGCTACCTTGCGAAGGTCGTCGCTCCACCTAGTCTGAGGGCGTCCTACACTATGTTTGCCAATACGCGGTCTCCACTCGAGAACTCGTTTACCCCAACGGTTGTCGGTTCTGTGGCTAATATGAGCGGTGGAAGGGTTGACCTAGCTCAGGGTAATCTTTGGATTGCGAGATGTTCTACTATACTGCCCTTGTGGTGAAAAGTCACGGTCTCCTAGCGGCTCAATGGATCATGGGTAGACGCAGTCCGTACAGTGGACCCTGCAACCGGTGCTGGTTAAGACACATATTTAAATATGGTCCCGTGTATGCCATCAAAACAACCCTTGTTGTAAAAGTTACACATAAGTAATCAATCTATTGTTTGTTTGTGGCTAAACACAACGTCTATAGTGATGGTTGCCGTCACACGATTTTAGAAGTGACAAGTGATATGGTATACGAGTACACTAGGTAGGGGCTCTAGTGTTCGACAGGGACCGGTGGTCGACATTTTTTTTCTTTAATCATTAAAAACAGAAGTCAGCGACTGATTTTAGCCTTTAGTAACAATTGGATACAGACAATCTGATTCCTATAGCTGTCATGGCGTAAAATTTCAATGAATATCTTTGTTAGTTTTAACCGCCTCTGTGGTCTAGTGGTTAGACCACCGGTTTAGACCCAGAGGTCCCGGATTTGATTCCCAGCGGGGGGTACATGTTTGTGTACTCGGTTTGATTGGTGGTAGGGCTTGTTTGTTCGCCTGGCTAGCTACCACCATCTTATCTAAATATGTCGCCATAGCATCAATGTTTGTAGCTTTGTTGTGTTCCGGCAGCTAGAGATAAGATAGCCAGTGCCTCACTAGTGAGGATCCCGGGTGAAGTGCGTTCCCATCATTGGCCTTATCATCACTTATCATCTGGTAAGGTCAAGGTACTGTGCTTACCCGTAAAAAATATTTAAAAAAGTTTTCGATAAAAAAGTGTCGAATACTGATGCCACTTGAAATATATGGACAATTTGATTACTCGTATTATTCTATAAGCGCCGTGGTGGTCACCGCTAACCAAAAACAATAAAATTTCTATTGTGTTTGGTTTTGAGGCAGTCAATGAGTTAATACATACCATTCAAGAACTTTCTGTATCATAAATTTGTTAACAGTAACTTTGAAAGAGAGCGTGGAGGAGCACACGTAATTGATATTATTGCGTGAGAATTAATCAACGGTTTAAAAATCGCATCTCTGCCTATAAAATTTAAGAGTTGTAGGTCCAGCGGACTGGACAGTGCGAGCGATGTTATTCGTCAGGACTTTTCTTTATAATTACGAAAATAATAGGAATATTTGGAATTCAAAATCTAACCCATGGCTTCGTTGCTGAACAACGATTTCTTTTTAAATTGTTATATAGATAACCCACGGAATAGGGTAGAATTTATATTTTGTCAGGAGGTTTTTCACTGTTTTTTGTTTAGGATTTGTTTGCTTTGATAAACGGAGTAAAACAAATTTCGCATGATATAACAAAGGAAATAGATGACCTTTTAACAACTATTAATGTCTAAATAATTATTACGTGTGTCGGAGGCCTGATTTTGTATTTTTTTTCCATAGTCCCACATTCAAAATCAGGCTACCAACACGATTGAGACGTCATTGAGACAGCAAGAGCCTGCCCTGGCTTTAAGTGAACTAAATGGTGAGTCGATCGCAAGGGTCGGGTCAGTTCACTGTCAAGATTACCGGTAATTGTGATGCGCGCTGCGTCGCGTCGCCTGTGCCTGCGCGTCAAAGCCTGTCTGCCCGATACTTCGCGCCCATTTGTAAGCCCGGCGGGTGCGCGAAGGTTGCAAATTAAGAAACGATTACGCGCACAAATTAAATTGAATGTGCTCTATGTTGTGTATAGGACTGACCTAGTTGTGAAATTTAAGTACACGCGAAAGGGTTTCCTTTAGAATAGATGCTACATCACGCTCTTAGGGCCTTAGGGCTATTTGAATACGCCCAAAATCGTGTTTCAGAAGCCTGATTCTGACATTTTCCCTATAGTTCAAACGTCAAAATTACACCAGCGAGAATTTAAAAAGAGAATTGAGGGCATGTTCATTGAACTTTTTTGAGTTTCACTCATGTAAACCTTTTTTTTGTTATTTATTTATTTGTTTATTAGGTACCTACACAAAACAGATAGAAATTAAAAAATAATAAAAAAGCATGATAAATTGTATAAGAGCTAAATTCCTATCTTAAACATTGTATCAACACGATTAATATTAAGCGTCTATGTTAAAGTTTACCTAAATCTAAAACTATATCCAATTAAAAACTAATTACATAGGCAATTAGAATGGTGAATAATAAAATTATAACAAATTGAAAATTTATTCTAGGTTATGTTGACAATTTTATGAAGTTTTCTTAATAAGTGGGAGATGCCGAACCGAGAATGTCCCGGACATTTTTTTAAATTCATGTATTTTTATGGAAAATATGTCGATGTTGTTATTAAGTGCAACCAGTTCATTGTATAGACGGCACATTTTACCAATGGGATTGTAAAGCCGGGTCTCCCGCGACACTGTTTTGTGTTTTCTAACACCTAACATCAAAAATCTAACAAAATATGGGCGTGGCCTAACTGTTTTGTTAGCTCAAACAAGCAAACATGTTATCCGAGGCGGACGGAAAACATCCCCGTGTTCGCCTGCGGGGGAGGGGTAATTTCATTACATCGTTGCTTGCGAGCATTGAGGTTGTGCAGTGTGTATAAAAACTATTTCAGCATGGGTTCCCTACGAAAGACCGAAAGCCATCTTACCGATTTTCATTTCATCGAAAACTATTGATCGAACACTCAATTGACCGATGCATCATTTCTACGAAGCTTTAATTCACCGATGTATCGATTCACCGACAAACTTTTTACCGAAGTCCATTTCACCGACCATACATATCACCGACATACCTATTATTTAGTCGATGTAACATTTCACCGAATTTTAAGTGTAGATCAGAAGCTGGGCTACACGAAGGTCTATCACTCATATACTAAGACAAAAGACACTTAGACAAAATATTTATTATATAACAAAATTATAATTGAATACAAATAAAAAACAGTTTTATTTTACATAAACTCTCGTTTTTGATATTATTCACATAACCCATAGGGATACATTTTATTACTGACCCTGTACACAAACAAATTTTAATTATCTATCGATATTTAAATCATTTGCATGTGCACTTTGATCGGGCGGCGAATGTTTATAAGGGACTCGGTTTTTGACCGTGTTTGTCTGATTTTGAACTTGAGTGATAAGATAATATAACATAACATAACATAACATAACACAACATAACATAACATAACATAACATAACATAACATAAGATATGATATAAAAGTTGCGGAAGCAGACGAGAAGTGCATTCGAGTTGGAATTTTGAAAATACTACTTAATATTATAAACGCGGAAGTTTGTATAGATGTATGGATGGATGTTTGTTCCTCTTTCACGCCTAAAGGTTTTATATTTTTGTAATGTGACACATCATTTGACATCTATATATTGATACGTGAAGGAAAAATTTTGTACCCGTTTTTACGAAAATTGCGCGGACGGAGGAGTATGAAATTTCGCACACTTATTTATTTTATTTTTATTTTATTTTCTATACATATTTTGTTAGTTTGTTTTGTTATTTTTAGGCGCAAGAGACACGCCTTAATAATGATGTATTATTTTTATAGACATTTAGTACAAAAGTCTTAGGCGCCCGGGTTCGATACAAAGTATTTATTTGAATTAATGAAAGCAAAGGGGAATCGATTATTGAGTGCAATATTTTAAACAAGTAAATTAAATCATACTGTTCTCGACGAACCGCAAGCGAAATCACACCAAACTTAATCATTCGAAGTTCATGAGAATGAACAGACCTGCCTAAATGAAAGCGATAAGATAGAAATCTTAAACACTTTTTCTGAATGCCTTCAATACTTTCTATGTGTATTTTATATAATGGGCTCCAAATTGTACAACCATAATTCTAAAATACTACATATTATGACAGCATAATGACATCTTTATTACAAAATAAAGACATAATACACTTTTTGGTTTCTTAAAACCTTTTGTGGTTCTAAATATAAAACCTTAAAGACTATTACATCTTTTTAACACATGTTCATAATGTTGACGGAATGAAAGTTTATCATCAAAAATAATGCCAAGGTCCTTTGCAGTAGTGCATAAAGCGCAATAAATTGTTCAATTTGTAATTATAATTTGTGGTAAGATTCGTTTTCTTGTAAAAGATATGACAAAACATTTATTATTATTTAGGTACATATTCATATTCAGATCTACACCCATTTTTATATATATTATTGGGACGACACTTGGGCAACCTTCCATAATGCAGGGAATACGCCAGAATGGCGGGATTTATTAATAATTGTTAATGGGAGACTAAATTCTTTGGACCATGCTTTTATAAAAGCTGAAGAGATGTTATCGGGTCCCACACCCTTATAACTGTTTAATCTTTTTAACTTATTAAGTATTTCTTCCTCCGCTCCGTTATGGTTAAACTGGAAATTCAATTCAATTCAATTCAATCATTTATTGCTCTCCATAAGTATACATGAGTTGTTACAATATTGGTTAGATAGAACGTAAATTACATCAGAGTTGTTTGTAGAAACATTGCATGTGTAAGCCGATCCAAAATATTTTGCAAAAAGTTCACAAATTTGCACGCGGCGCTGTCCAAACTAGTTTCTTTTCCGTATTTGCAACTTCGTATGAGCAACTTCCTTTTTAGAGTTATTAAATCGGTAAAACAATGTGATAGTATTATAGAGATTTTCTTCGACGCTCGAAACAAAGTTGTTATTATAACGTTCGTTAATTGTTTTGCATCGTCGGCGAAGCATACTAAAGACGTCATAGTCACGCGGCGCGGATTTCCAAATTTTTTGAATAATTTATGATATTTGTTTTTCTATTTTATACAATTAATCAGTGAATGACTATACCATGACGGAAAAATAAAAGTTATTTTTGATGTTTTCGGTGTATTCTGATCGATAACATTATTAACGGTTTGATAAAAAATATCTAGTCAAACGTTGACATCGTTAGAGGAAAGCAATTGCTCCCAATTACATAAGTTTAGAGATTTCTTTACGCTTTCGTAATTTTCCCCTCAAAATGATTGATCCTTGAGGGAGGCCTTTGTCCAGCAGTGGACGTCTTTTTGGCTGAGATGAATGAATGAATGAAATTGCATTTTGAAAAATTTAATCGCGTTTCACCTGACTGTTATATCTCACGGGTAAGCACTATGCCTTCATCTTACCTGATGTTAAGTGATGATAAGGCTGAAGGAGGAAGCGCACTTCACACGGAATCTTCAACTACTGAAGCACTGGTTTTATCTCTAGACTCCGGAACACAATAAACAAACATTGATGTTATGGCGACATATTTAGATAAGATGGTGGTAGCTAGCCAGGCGGACAAACAAGCCCTACAACCAATCAAACCGAATACACCCCGCTGGGAATCGAACCTTAAATACTAGACCACATATTTGAGCAGCTATTACTGAAAGATAAAGCTGTGATTAAAACTGTCAAATTTCTACAATCAATTTTGAACTTTATTGTTTAGTTATAAGGATTAATATTCATTGGAGGCTGTTTTAATTTGACAGGTTTGGATAGGTTGATCTGCCGCCGCCGGCGCCGTCTGTACAAGACAGGCCCCATTCCACGGAGTCCTAACTGAATTATATCTTCGAAGTAAATGTTTTAAGGATATTTCTTAACAGAGAAGAAATCAACTTTCTTGTAGAGTTTTAAATTTTATATATTTTTTTTATCCAAGCCAAACCTGAGAACATTCGCGCTTGTTTCAATGACACCTTTATTAGTTACTAGTTTTTGCTCGCGCCTTTGCTCCCATGGGCCAAAGTATTTGAGATAATCCTAAATCACTTCATAATTTCTAACCAATCCAAATACCGGGATTTAACTTTTAAAATGACAGATTTCCATACAAACTTTCCACCCCTATTCCTCTGTTCTCTTCCCTGAGACATCTCATTCTTTATTTCTTTTTAAAAAGACAAATACTAATGTTTATATATATTACTTTTTTTATTTTTATTTATTGTGGCACGCCAAAATTGTCTCACCCTGCCTAATGAAAAGCAACCAGTGAAGCCCAAGAAGTGAAAGCGTTCCTCACAGCGCAACCACACTGTGCCGAACGCTCACACTATGGCGGCCTGCATAAATGCTTTTTCACGCCCCGCTTAAATAACCCGGGAGAGAAAGAGGAGGGAAACACGTGTGCGGGAAGCGCATTCCACATACGAGCAGTTCGGCAAAGGAACGATTGTCCAAACTTTTTGGTACGGGTCTTGATGGTCAGCACGGTATGAGGGTGGCTTTTCAGACCTGCACGTGTCGATCTGGAAAGGAATGGAGAGGGAGGAATGAGGTCAAAGAACTCCTCAGAGCATTCACCGTGGTAAAGGCGGTAGAAAGCACTAAGGGAAGCAATGTCCCTACGTAGCTGTAACGGCTCTAGACTGTTCGTAATCCGTCCCAAAGAGCAATACTCCACGCAGGAGCGCACCTGAGACTTATACAAAATTATTACTTCAGAATTAATTATATATATAAATTACTTCAGAACTGACGGACTTTCATACAAACTTTCACCCCCTATTTGACCCTCTTAGGGTATGATTTCCGTTAAATTCTTGGTGGCTGGTTACTACACTCAATGAACCTAAGTCCAAATTTCATCTATAAAATAAGCTTCAGCGGTTTAAGCTCGGCGATGATGAATCAGTCAGTCAGGACAAGTCATTGTATGTACTAGTGGTCGCCCAGTGGTCAAAATTCGACCGTAATTTTATTAAGGCTCTACGGATTGTATCCTAAGTAGTGTGTGTAATGTTGTTTTTGTTGATTTAATGTATTTTTTATGCATAATTTAAAAAAAATATTAACATTCGGATAACCTTCTCTATATAAACTGCTAGTGGACCCGGTGGACTTCGTACCTCTTTGACAGTTTCCATCATTGAGTTAAATATATATCAATGGTTTCCATGGTAACAAAACAAAGAAATCATGGAAATTCAATCAATTGGAAAATCAAATTGTCGTTTTTAGTATTTTATATATATTTTTTTAAACGACAATTTTAAACGACACTTTTATTTTTTCAAAACTTTTATTTTTAACAAATTTTGTTCGCAACAAAATTTGCGTTAAAAATTATTTGAACATTTATAAATAGCTTGCTTACTTCTTAACTGATCTTTAATATTTGTAAAAATATTAGTAGTTGTAGACATTGAATGAGCGCCTTTGGCTTTCAAAGTAAAAAGTGTTGAATAATTTCGGCGGGCTGGTCAGAACCACGATAGCTCAATTGGAAGAGCACCTGACCCGGAATGTCAGAAGGGTGCAGGTTCAAATCCTGCTCGTGGAAATCGAGTTTATTCGTTGCAAACATACATACATACATACAAAAATACAAAGGTTTCCTCTTTATAATATTAGTAATCTATACTAAGTGTGCAAAATTTCATACTCCTCCGTCCGCGCAATTTTCGTAAAAACGGGTACAAAGTTTTTGCTTCACGTATTAGTATATAGATATAGATCGTTACAAAATACTATTTAGTTATTACAATAACAATACAATGTCAAACTAATTGCAGGTTTTTCGAGACTTTTTCCGTGGCAGCGCTGTTTTTAATACACCGAGCCTTAGGTATGTCCTTATTTACCTTCAATAAGTGCATGTCAACAATGTAACAAAGCGAAAACATGTCCCCGAAAAGGTTTAACAGCTAACAAATGAATAAACACATTTATTTATTTTTTATTTATCCTCAGTCCGTGTAGCGAAAAGGTTATGTATGGCCCGATATCTTTATATGCTACTAGCTGTGCCCTGCGGTTTCACCCGCGTTAATTAGCGACTGTTCCACTCTTATTAGTCATAGCGTGATGTAATATAACCTATAGCCTTCCTCAATAAATGGACTATTCAACACAAAAAGAATTTTTCAATTCGAACCAGTAGTTCCTGAGATTAGCGCGTTCAAACAAACAAACAAACAAACTCTTCAGCTTTATAATATTAGTATAGATAGCTCATTGGGGCCACCTGAGCCCAGCAAGGTCTTTTATAGGCTAGTGATGCTCATGATACATAACTTCAAATGAGTGATAGAGAGTTGTTGCTATTCTAAAATCGTAGGCGTCAAATATGTACATAGCAATATCATGAAAAGTATCTGATTTGTAACATTGCTTACACTTTTTCACATCACTGTTTTGTGGGTACGCTGCAACATTTTTGTAAGTGTCTATGTTATTTGTATTTGTATGTGTCTATTATGTGGACAATAAGATCGAAAAGTACAAAAAAATTTTTAGCACCTAAACTACTATTTAGATGCTAACTTACTATTTTAGGTGCTAGCCTACTATTTTTTTGTCGATCAATTTATTATTTCTCTATCTACAAGTATGAAGGTAAGGATTAAGGACCTCAATGGGGCAGTGGCTAATGCGCCCGGTCTGGGATTACTGAAGTTAAGCAACTATCGCAAAGGCAATACATCATTCGAAAGCATCAGAATATGACCTATTATGAGTCATCTTGAGCTCCTTCGTGCTTCGGTATGCACGTCACAAGGGCACAAGGCACAGGGGCCAACATCGTGGTTTATTAAGAATCGAGCATAAAGGAAAAGCCTGGGCTGATGAAATCGTCCAGGCCATGAGATAAGATGGGGAAGTTAAAATATTCATTTAGGAGCCGTCAAAACGCGTGAGACATGACATAATATAAGTCATCATTGGGTTTTATTGATTCCAATGACCGTGAACTGCTAATTTGCACATCACCTCGTAGATGGCAGCTATGAAACCAGTTTTATTTGAAATGCCATAATATTGTCGCGTCAGGTTATTAATCAACGTTGAAAAACTACAGATTTTTTTACACAGGAAATATTTAAGTTTTCATCAGTGTCTCACGCAAACTTAGTAGGTAGGTACTTAGTTTAGGTATGCTACGAGTTACCTACCTTAGGGTACAAAATAAGGAGATCCATAGAAGGTAAGCTTTATACAAACGGTCTCGAGCAACGCACACATAGACAACCTCTATCTCGGAACAGCTCGGAATAGTCCAAGCGCAGCTGTCGCGAGACTCAAATCAAATCAAATCAAAATAATTATTCAGTTACAAATTAAAAGTAATAAACAAAAATAAAATATTTATAAAATATAGTGAAAAAATTCGGGGTCGGGTGAGCGTTTAATGTTTTCACTGTATTTTATAAATATTTAATTCAGCTTCAGTGCAGCAATTAGCACTTAAAAATAAAAAGTAAAATTTACAAAAATAAAATATAAAATAAATAAGCGAAACTGAAAAGGACCCCACTCAGCACAAGTTGCAGCATGCACATCACCTGCAGCGCTGATATTCTGCGGAGCCCTATTGTTTGTGTGTGTGCGGACCAGCAGAAGCAGGAGCGGCTAGAAGCGCCTCGCTTTTATCCTTTTAAATAATTGGTAACACTATTTATAAAATAACTTTATATTATACTTATATTATTAAAAATGACGCAATAAGTAAGACACAAAATTGGTTGGTATAAATATTTTTTATTATAAACTAGAACAGTCGTTTTACAGATTTATTTGTTGATGGAGAATATACTTTTTAAAATTACGTTTAAATGAACAAATTGTTCGAGCAATGGAATCCTTCCGTATATTAATGATTAATTATTTGTGATTAATTACGTATAGCTATAGCTATACGTAATTAATCACCTTACATTTGGCGCGTGAAAAAAAAAACTTGCGCGCCATTTTCTATAATTTTCATATTTTGTTTGTATCGCATTTGTTGCTGTGTGGTAAATAATTGTAAAAATGTCAAGTTTTAGTATCGTACATAGAAGACTCAATTCATTACAAAGCGAAAATCAGTGACAAAATAACGCAAGCCATTCATTTGGAGCCAAAGGCAAAAAAGTTTTGCCCCGAACCACAACCATGTACATCTCGTAGCATGAGTTATTTAGTGCCTTCTCCTTCCAGTAATTTGTATGATTTACCCTTGTTCGCGGTAGTGTATATATTCTTTGCCTTTGTCGCCGACATTTACACAAGAATCAAATGAAGGTACTAAAGAAGTGGCAAGTACCAATGTAACACAAACTGGTGTCCGAATATAATGTGTCCGAAACGTCAGCGAGTCTGAAATTGCCATCAAAAACAATCCAATATCGTTTTGAAAATTGTACATTTACTAATTGTGTTCATAATTTAACGATTTTATGCAATACATGTTTGTTTTTTCCTCGCAAGTGTGTTGAAAAAGTGCCTATGAAACTCGTGAGCAACTTGCTCACTTGACGTCTACGGCTCGGGCTGCAAAACCCACGGCCACGTTTTACGTGCCTTCCGAAGCACGGAGGACGAGGAGCTCGATGGCGCAGTGTTTAACGCGCCCCGTCTGTCCTTTAACGCCATATGACTGACAAACAATTGAATGTCTATTGTGTCTAGGCCTGGTGGCGGTCAACCAGTTAAGCAATTTTCGCAAAGCCCGCCCATCAGATGGGTGACCAGAAATGTATCATCTCGAGCTCCTACACGCTTCGAAAGGAGGGTTTATATACTAAAAACTGATGCATTTTCATCTAATAAGCATCAGCGGTTTCAGTTCGGCATTTATAAACAGTCTTCAGGACTTGGGGGCTTTGCACGCTTGAAACTACATCATTAGTGTAGTGTAGGGGTTAGACTACTGTATGTATCCCGGGTCGATGCCTAGAGAGGGCTACATGTACATGTATGAATTTAGGTTGGTGGAATGGCTTGTTTTAAGTCGTAGTACTATGTCATAATAGCTTTACTATAAGTTGACACGTGTCTGTTAGATTATTGAGTTGGTGTGACGAGGTTCTAAAGTCAAACTTAATTTCAAATTTTTTTATTCAAATAAACTTAAGGAAAGTGCTTTTGAGTCGTCCATACATTTTTTACCTACTACCAAGTGATAAGCCACTTGTATCTACTGCTGACTGTACCACAGATTAACTGTACCGTCCATTGAACACAAACACGTGTTACATTACATCAGATGATAGAAGCGCCATCTTCTGACTTACATTAAGACTAAGTTGAAACTTAAAAGGTTTCGATCGACCATATTGCGTTAACAAACTTTTGTTTACATGAGTTTCGTTAGCGCTCCGCAAGATGGCGGAGTGTACGGGTTGTTTACAATAAATAGGTACTGAATGAGAGATTTATGAAATATTCAACATGTTTTCAAAGACGACTAAATAACTGAACGACGAATACCATGGTATCTCTTTCAGCCAACAAGCAGTATTGTTTAGCATTGATGCGTTCCGGTTTGAAGGGTACTAGATACAGTGATCCATGACAAAGAAAGTTTAAGAACTAAGACGTCGAGGTCGGCTGCGTGCGTGATGCCTTTGAAATGAAATTAAATATATTTAATAGAACACACAGTATAAACTTATTTAGAACAAAACAAAATAAAACAGGAACAAAAACACGTCAGACAATTTTATTGAAAATTCTAAAGATCGACTAAATTATTAATTTTTATAGTTCTTACTTCAAAAATAACGATATCCTCAAAAAAACCTTCTTCCCTTTTTACTCCTTTAAAGAAAAATAAACAAAATTCCTGAGACATGTCATTCATTCATTCATTTTTAAAAAGCCAAAAGGTTGTATTTAATCGATCACCAAAGTAACCTAACGTAACCCACAAAAAAACCTAAGTTAGCACCTAAAAATACAAAGTTAGCACCTAAAACTACATTTAGATGCTAACTTACCATTTTAGGTGCTAGCCTACTATTTTTTTGTGAATCAATTTATTATTTCTCAAAGCTAAATACCAATGTTTATGTATTTTACTTCAAAACTGACGGACTTTCGTACAAACTTTCACCCCCTATTTGACCCCCTTAGGGTATGATTTCCGTAAAATCCTTTGCATTAAATCACTCAGCATTTGTTGCTTTGGTGTCTCAAGCGTCCATCATGGGCTGCGGTGGTTTTCCATCGGGCGGGAAGTACGCTAGTTTGACTGCTCAGGATCATAAAGAAACTTCTAAAGCTGTTATTCATGGTAAAAATATTAAAGAACTATCTAGCTAAATTCAGTTATAAACTTGACGAGCCTAGATTATTAAATCTTGAATTATTATTATTGTTGTAATTACTACTTAGCAGAAAGAGAAATAGAAAAAATCTTTATTTGGTACAATACATCACACGTAAGTATAAATCAAAACACAGGAACATCATAATGTACAAAATTGGTTTTCGCTCAGCATATGTCCTGGAGTTAAGGTCAATGATCTGATGCATGTGCGTCATGTGAAGTGAAGAATTTATCCAGTCAAAGTGCATAAGACGAGTTTTACTCAGGATTTGAACAGGTGAACGAAAAAAGAGTTTGTGTAGCATCGAAGCAGTGTCGTGGGGTTGTGAAAGGAAACATTGTTATTGCAGAAAGGCACCGAAAAAGAGTAATTATGTCTAGACGACTTAGATGGGATTTTAAGGCGTATATCCGACAAAAGAGAAGTCGTAATAGAGCCATTCAATATTTTGTATAAATAAGTTAAATCATGCATCTTACGCCGGACCTCCAAACCTTTAAAATTAAAATAGCGCATGCGTGCGTCATAACATGTGAGCTCCCTCTTCCTACCAAACCTCAATGTGACAACCCTGAGAAGACGCCTTTCAGTAGATTCGAGCATGTCCACGTAAGTGTTATATTGAGGTGACCAGACTACGGATGCATACTATACATAGTAGTGTGCGTTATAAAAACTTTGATTAAATATTTTTATGTGTTTAAGTGGTCGCTAGTAGGTGCTACGTATTCGTTTTGTGTTTTTTCTGATTTTTTTGTAAGGGTTATAGCGTGATGTTAAATATAGCATTTCACAAAAATTTGGCTAACCTAACCTAACAATAATTTATTTTTATTTTTATTGTTAGTTTCACAAACGGGTATATATCGGGTCGCCTAATTTTTTGTACTCCTATTTGGCAATGGCACACAATTTTTTTCGCATAATTTCACTCTTCATAATCGTGTTTGGTCTAATTTCACTTCGCCTAACTTTTTATCGCCACATTGTTATTTACTAAATGCGACATTTGGCGGAACAATTCGTAATCCCTGAAGTTTGCAATTACTAAATATTAATTCGCACAAAATTAAAAATCACAAAGTATAAAACGCTTACTCATTTTAATAAGGCAAAGTAACTTGGCCAAAGAATTGCATGCAAGCAGGTATGCCATGCAAACAGGCATGCAGCATGAAAGCAGGCATGCAGCATGCAAGCAGGCATGCAGCCGGCAAGCAGGCATGCAGCATGCAAGCAGGCATGCAAGCAGTCATGCAGCATGCAAGCAGGCATGCAGCATGCAAGCGAGCATGCAGCATGCAAGCAAACTTGGAGCATGCAAGCATCCATGCAGCAGCCATGCAGCATGCAAGCAGGCATGCAGTTGCAAGCAAGCATGCAAGATGGTTTTTGTCACGGCTCCGGCGCTGCGGGGCTCCGGCGGTCCCACGCGAGCTTATCGTGGCAGACGGCTTTCGCTCACCACCGCAGCTTCGGCTTCGGGCCGTCTCGCCCCTCCGCGCCTACGCGGGCTTAAATTACACTCTAGGGTAGGGCAGACAAGACTACGTGGAGTCGGATTTGCAGCGATTCGTTTCTGTCAATTTATTTTTTCAATAAAATTGTTTTTGTCCTAAAAGAATTGAAATTCCATGCTCTCATTCGGCGATTCGTTTCTTATACTGATAAATTTTTGACACATTTAATATTAGATAAGCTAAAATTAGAGCTTTTATATATTAAGCGAAATCGTCGTTATGCCAAAATAACATTATGCCAATATAATATTTTAGGGTATTTCACATTATAGATCTTAAAATTAGGGCTTTCAATTCTTAGACCAAATTATAATGGTGGCAAAACAATTGTTAGGCGAAACAATAATTGTTCCTTTTTTAGTTTAGGCCAATACGGTTTGGCCATGTACTATTAGAACTAAAACTTTTAGACGAACCGAAGGGCACCCTTCACAACATGGTACAAAAAAAAGTCCGACTGGTGTTCTAGAGATTAGCGAGATCAAAAAAAACAAACTTTTCAGCTTTAGTATATTAGTAAAGATTTATGTATAGATTATGTTGATAGTTAGTGAGATTGACAGTATAGTTGTCATTTACCGATTGATTAATTAATGGGTAATAAATAATGGGGCACATAGATTTGGTCAAAACAACTGAAAAGGCCATGCTATTGGAAACATACACGAGTCTTCGAAGAGCTTTGAGATGTGAGTTGATTAATAAGGCGTTTATATGTATAAGCAAATTATGTATGTCAAGGTTTGAAGGTCATATATTTGATAGTGTCCGAACAGCTTTATCAAGGTTAATCGATTTCATAGCGCATGCAACCTATCGATTAGTTTTGAACTTGAATGCATTTACAACATAATGACATAATTATGTCACAGATTATGTCTGGCAATTATCGTTCGTTTTCTTGATTCGCTAACTCTAACTTGTCAAAGTTTTTTTTTTCTTTTGCTTACTGGTAAGCACTTAGCCTTTACCTCACCTGATGTTAAGTGATGGTAAGGCCGAAGGTGGAAGTGCACTTCACCCAAAATCTACAACTACTGAGGCACTGGCTATCTTATCTCTAGCTGTCAGAACACAACAATGCTACAAACATTGATGTTATGGCGACATATTTAGATAAGATGGTGGTAGCTAGCCAGGCGGACAAATAAGCCCTACCCCAACCAAAACGCGTACACAAAACAAACCAAAATCTATTTGATCGGAAAGCCGAAGCTACTGAGATTTGCTACAAGTTTATACGAAATTTGGACAATAACAGTGAAATAATTTACTAAATCAAATTAATGAAATGAGACACTTTCTACAAATACTCGCTTTTAATTGAACATTATATCATTATTTAATTCTGACGTTATAAACTATTAGCAGAGAAAGGACCGTATAAAAGTATTTCACTTAAATTTTTTTTCGTTCGCGTAAGCTTAAAAGAACTTTAAATCAATTAAAGGGAACTTTGTACTTTCTCTTATTTTATTTGAAACCGTGTTACTTGAAACGAAGAAATATAAAAGATATTAACCCAAGCGTTCTTACCTTTTTAACAAAAGAGTAAGATTTGATTACTTGCCTATGTACAACATACAGACTATAAAAACAAACAAAACATAGTATAAAAAAACAAGATACAAGGGCTTACTTCAGGAAGTATTTTTTCCAGCCGACCTGCACAAGACAATAACACGAATTATGATAGACATAAGAGTGCACTTCAAAAAACAACAGAGATGAAATAAACACATAAGTACGTATTATTAGATCTTAATCTCAATAATATACTTAATCTTAATAACATACACTT
Organism: Eudonia mercurella; assembly: GCA_963082485.1. Lineage (NCBI taxonomy): Eukaryota > Metazoa > Arthropoda > Insecta > Lepidoptera > Crambidae > Eudonia > Eudonia mercurella. The sequence continues at coordinate 17,997,410 of OY720037.1, forward strand.
ATATATATAATTACGTACCTACAAATAGTTATTACATGTAACTTAAACATGCAAGAATGACGAACGACAAATTTAACCCACTTAGTCCGACCAGGCGTTTGTGTGTTGTTGTAAATAAAACTCTAAAAGTATTGTATTAGCGTATATCTATATAATACTTGTAGTGGTGTTATAACACCCTGTCGTACCAAGTGGGTCTAGACTCATAGCAACTTTCAAACTACTATATGTATATATTGTTTTCTAAAGTTTACGCGAACACTACACATTGAAATGAAACAGCTTTTATTCATTAAATTACGTGATTAAATTGAAATTGAAAACACCTGAGTTCAGTCTCCCTGTGACCACGGACCCTGCAAACGGTTCGAAACGTTAGGATAAACATTAATTAAAACTAATGTTTAAAATAAACGCGAGTAGATCCGTAAAAGTTGTTTCATTTCAATACTTATGTATATGTTTCTTGTTGTTTACTTACGTCGGATATTCAAAAGCAACAAGAAACATGGTATCCCGTTTATGATTACTCTGATAAAATGAGACGTATAAAGTTTCTTTATTTACGTATTTATACATTTGTTTATCCTATTTAAGTAAGTACTCCACGACGTTTTGTTAGATGAATTTCGCGAACGCATTATTCAGTAGCAGCTAATTTTAGGGTCGCATTTTTTAGCGAAAGCTTTATTTATGTTCCCATAATTTATTATTAGATGAATTTCGTGGTCTCCTTTTTTAGTTGCAGTAAATTTCAGAGTAACGCCATTTTACTTCCCTTCAATCGGTCAGCATAAGAAATCCTTACCGTTGGTTAGGTTAAGTTGATTTTTTTTTCACAGTCACGGAAGGGTGTGAGCGCTGCAACTAAATAAGGCGCCCGCAAAATATATCCAACATTAAATTTTGATTCGCTAAAAAATGCGATACTGAAATCCGCTGCAACTAAATAAGGCGTTCGCGAAATTCATCTAACAAATCAACAATCACTAAGTTGACTCACACTGTGGAATGGCAGAACGTATGTGTGGTAGTGTGGATCACTTGCTTAAAAACTACACAATATACTCGTATAATTAAAGAAAATAATAAATTTATGTAATACGTATTTAAAGTAGTTTAACTACATAATAAAAGTAATTATTTAATTTTAAAGTTTAATTTGCAAAAGTCATAAGCCACGTGTTTGTTATCTGAATTCAATTTTGATACATAGCAATTAGAAAACTTTTTCTCGTCCAAAATTATGTAAAGTAAAACTATGTACGTTTTTTCTTTATTCCTAACGGGAAAACATTTGGCTTTTCATCATCAGCCTATCTTAGTCCACTGCTGGACATAGGCCTCCCCCAATGAGCGCCATAGCGCCCTGTCCTCAGCTTGACGCATCCAGCATCTGCCTGCAGTCTTTCGCAGGTCATCATCCCACCTGGCCGCAGGTCGTCCTACACTACGTTTACCGAGTCGTGGTCTCCACTCAAGAACACGTTTACCCCAGCGGTTGTCGGTTCTTCGCCAGATATGGCCGGCCCACTGCCGCTTCAACTTGCTGATTCTTAGAGCTATGTCGATGACTTTGGTTCGGGTCTGACATCTTATAATAAGGAGGGTAGTGCCCACAATCTCCACGCTGGGCATGCGGGTTGAGGATCGCAGTTCAGTGTGTGGTGATGGAGTTGTTCTACAGGGGGCGCTGCTGCCCGCCCCCCGGTTTTGTCCCTTTGTCGCTTCTTACGACACCCACGGGAAGAGTTGGGGTGGTGCAATTCGAGGCCGGCACCACGCGGCATATATATTTGGCTTTTACTTGATGTTAAATGATGATAAGGCCGTTAGTGGAAGTTCACCTCACCAGTACTCCTCACCTACTGAGACACTGGCTATCTTATCCCTAGCTGCCGGAACACAACAATGCTACAAACATTGATGTAAAGACGCCTGCTCATCAACCTATCCAAAACTGACAAATTTATTCAATACTTTTCAACCTTATTGTTGAGGCAATAAGTTCAAAGTCTATTGAGAAATTTACATATAATTTTACGCAAATATTGTTGCGAACAAATTACAATTCGAAAAAGACAAAGTGTTGAAAAAAATCCACGAGCAGTATTCGAACCCGCACCCCATGACATGCCGGGTCAGGTGCACTGCCAACTATGCTATCGTGGCTCAATCCAACTCGCCGAAATTAATCAACACTATCTACTTTTACTTTATAAGCCAAAGGATCCCTATTCAATGTCGACAACTACGTCATCAACATCCGATCATAATATTAGGTCCTTACCTATGAAATCGACGTTTTGTATGGAGATTTTTTATAAAATTATATTTTTCATACCAACGTTTTTTGAATTTTCTTAGCATCAATTTACATATGTTAACACTATAAAAATTGTAGAGTAGTGGGTTTGTTTCACTAGTTAAATATAGCAGACATTAAAAAGAAAAAAATCAAGTCCCTTCAAAGCTACAATAAAACAAAAAAAAATAAATTAAAAAAAAAGGGCGATAAACACACAAAATGAATAATCATTGTTATTACTGAAACCTAAGTAACATAATCCTAATTAAAGGTGTATAATAATATTAACAACCGGTATTGACTTTTAGAAGTAATACACCTATTAATAAGTGAGAAAAAAACGCCAATTTCATAGGTAAGGACCCAATATTTTTACAAATATTGGCATGTCATGGGGTACGGGTTCGAATCCCGCTCGTGGATTTTTTTTTTCAACACTTTGTCTTTTTAGGGTTCCGTAGCCAAATAGCTAAAACGGAACCCTTATGGATTCGTCATGTCTGTCTGTATGTCTGTCTGTCTGTCCGTCCGTATGTCACAGCCACTTTTTTCCGAAACTATAAGAACTATACTGTTGAAACTTGGTAAGTAGACGTATTCTGTGAACCGCATTAAGATTTTCACACAAAAATAGAAAAAAAAAATTTTTGGAGGTTCCCCATACTTAGAACTGATTTTTTTTTATCAAACCCATACGTGTGGGGTATCTATGGATAGGTCTTTAAAAATGATATTGAGGTTTCTGATATCATTTTTTTCTAAACTGAATAGTTTACGCGAGAGACACTTCCAAAGTGGTAAAATGTGTCCCCCCCCCCCTGTAACTTCTAAAATAAGAGAATGATAAAACTAAAAAATATATATGATGTACATTACAATGCAAACTTCCACCGAAAGTTGGTTTGAACGAGATCTAGTAAGTAGTTTTTTTTAATACGTCATAAAGTACGGAACCCTTCGTGCGCGAGTTTTTTCTATTGAGGAAATTAGACAGTTGTGGTAGGTTGCTTTGCAGGCAACCACAACTGTCAAACACAAACTGTCAAAGGCAAAAAACTTGTACTTGGCCGTATAAACCAATAAGGACACCGACGTCAGTGGTATCACTTCCAAAAAATTCTGTGATAACAGATATTATTTACAAATTGAGTTTAGGCGCCGCCCGCCCTTACCTGTCGCCCTAAACATCGTGATAGCGCGAGTATCAGTCAACGCCGGACACCGCCCTCTCTGCGCTCAAAACAGAACTACGGCAGGTAAGCCGATGCAACGGGTTTAATACTCTATTCCAATAAGGTATGGTTTATATTACTGGGTTTTCACCAGTTCTCACCTGTTAGCAAGTGATTGTGTATAGACATACCCAATAGAGTGAAGTATTCACAATGCACCGATGCGAAGATGTGAAGTTAGTTGCGCATAAGGACCACAGAACGTAGATTATGTTATATTAAATTAAATAGTATCTATTTACGTATTTGATATAATCTACTATAAAATTACATGCGGGGTTTTAATAAATCATTAGCTAGGGTTATGTGCCACTATAGAGTGATACCCCTGTGTGGTGCCGGGGATAAGGAATTGCACCACCCCATCTCTTCCCATGGGTGTCGTAAAAGCCGACTAAGGGACCATTCCTGAGGATGGGCAGCAGCATCTCTCTGAGGTTAATCTTAACCAACTGCGATCGCCAACCCGCCTGCCAAGCGTGGCGATTACGGCAAATACCCCTCATGGAGATCCGTGAGGGGTATTTGCCGCCTTTGTCCAGCAGTGGACGTCTTTTGGCTGTGATGATGATGATGATGATGATAGAGTGATAAGGCCGTAGATGGAACCGCATTTTATACAGGCAAGTTAGGATAACTTGCTAATCTCAAAGTGAACATGTGTACAATACTTTATGCAACTAACATTTTGGTATATACTAACAGTGGGTATAGTGACAGAGTAAGTAAAGATGGTGATAGCTAGAGCCAGGGGGTCGACCGCCTAACTCTCTCGCTTTCGATCGCTTTGAAGGCGAGGCGAGGAGGAGGCGTCATCTTGTCATTTCGAAAGCAATATGAAAGCAAAGCGATATTATTCGATATTACATTTCGATATTATATTAGAAAGCGAGGCGAGGGCCTCGCTTTCAAAGCGATCGAAAGCGAGAGTGTTAGGCGGTTGGGGGGCAGGTCAGAGACCCCTAGTGCCCCTAGGCCAGAGACCGGGCGTTGCCACCACTAGACCACAGAGATGGTTGGCATTGTGTAATTGTGAAGTAAGTTTATATTGAATACTAGTACAACAATACTTGTACCTAGATGCTTTAAAAAAAAGTCACAGAATTCGCAGTCCCCGCAAGAATCGGAGCATTGAAAATGAATACAACAATTTACGAAAAAAGAAACAATTTATTTTAAATAAATAACACATTTCCAACTTGAATGCACTTCTCGCCTGCTGCATCCGCATCTTTTAACACCATTACCATGACGATCGGTCAATAATCAAAGAAGCTACATCACTTTTTATATACGGAAATACCAGTTTTTCTACAATACCAAATCTAAAGGGACCACCTACACAAATCATTAACCGATTTTCAAAAATTTTTCGCCTTTTTGTAGCTAAACTTATTAGTGTAACTACAAAATGGCGAAAAAAAAATTTAAGGGTATTCCCTAGGACCCTTTTTTTATTTTTTTCTTAAATCGGTTTTTTCTTAATATTTACAATTTCGATACGATATTTTTTACATTTTTCAAAATTTCTAAAATAGTTTCCAGCCGATTTTCAAAATCACATGTGTCTCGATAAATTCCTCAACTTTTGGTACTATTTCAATCTCGATTCTCCCAAAATCCTCGGAGCTATGGCCAAAAATACGTCTCTGGCGATTTGCATCTGATAACCATTTTCATTGGTAAAATTAAAGTTTAGTTTGCCATATGTCCTTCAGTTTGTTTTGTAATTAGTTTGGCAGTTTATGATGGATTTTGAAGGCTGTGACATAGTGGTTTACAGCTTTATATTGCAATTTCAACACTACTAGGCATTTTTAATTTATGTTTATTATTATTTGTCATACCCAGATAAACCCTGTAATGTGTTCGTGGTGTAGCTTTAATTAATTCGTAAATGTATAATTGCTGTTATAATATAAATTACAATTAAATATTCTAATTGGGTTGTCTGAGGATGTGCGCTTAAATAATAATCATAAAATAATTTATTTTAGATCTTTGGATCCATGGGTTAGTAACAACTGAAACTAAAAACTATGTCATTCACAACAACACAACATTAAATTTAAACTAAAATAAATAATTAATACATAAAACTAATTACAAATATATATATTTATAAATTAATATATTTTTTGTTTACGGTACAAGTTAAACACAATAAAAAAAATAACAAAAGTAAATGTCACATTTATCGCATTCGGGATCCTCCGGGACGGGATCCTCGGGGAATGGGATTCTCAGGGAATAACCCGTCTTTTTTCGCATACTTGAAGTCGTCTACGTTGGCCACCACGACCACCTGCGGGACGGGGACGACCACCGCTGCCGGCACGCTTGGGGCCTGCGGGATACACCGCCCCGCCTACGGCTTCCGCTGCCAGTGGTGTAGTGCGCCGCATGCGATAGTCTCAAACTATGAACGAGATCTGCATGCGAGCATACTACGAGGCTACAGAGGGGGGAACCAGGCATCCCAATGATAACTGTGACAGCGCAGAGGCTTTCGGATCAAGTGCGTGCCATCCAACGGCTGAGGCGGCTGGATGACTCGACACTTGATCGGCTTCGCCTAGAGGCCCTCTCCGCTCGCGCGACTTCCGCCTCGACGCAGGACCCGTCCGCTATGTCGCCGGACACGATGCCCGCACTAAACATGGTATCGGAGCCGCCGCGGGCTGACCTTAGCCCCGATGAGGAGGACAATGAAAGTGTGAGTACCACAGCCAATGAGCAACTGAGGAGGGCTTTGGAAGAGGCGATTACGCGGTATCGCTCGACACAAAACTATAGGCCGCGATTACCACGTTTGCCTATGAATAGACGAAATCTAGCGATAATGGGAGCCTTGAATGACCTAATTGCCCCGTATATACGGTGTTAAGTTGACCACCAGCTGGCTATTGGTTTGCGGGGCCAATAGTGCAAACGCCAAACTGTCAACGTGGGTACCCCGTCTATTCAGGCGATGCACCGAGATAGACTTATGATTATGCCTGTTCCTTAGCTGGCCGCTCCTATGAATGGCTAAAAGGACAGCTCCCTGTGCACAATATGAAGACCATATACCCAAGCTGCAGTTGACCGCTCCTCCGAGCTGTATGGCTAAAGGGAAAGAAATAGGTGATGATGGCCAGGAAGGATTAAGGACGGAAGGATTTTTGAGCCAACAGCTCGCGCCTAAATCCGTTACCATCCGGCTCCAGCCAGGTGTTTGGTGCCGTTTCGGCAAAGTCTTTAGCCAAGAGCCTCGATCAATACCTAAAGAGGCTCTCGCTGAAAGGTTGGGTTTATCCCCGCTGCCGGTGGCAACCTAGGTTAAGTTTTTTTTATAATATTTTAGATTGTAAATATGTTTTTATATAAAATTAAAAAAAAAAATTCTTAAGATATATATTTAATAAAGATAATAATAATAATCCGTTACATGTTGTATAAATATTTTATAAGTTGGTAAAACCATAACGGAATATGGGCGTTCCCCGCGTATGAATTCACGCAATAGAAAGACCGTTGTTAAAATCTATTTATTTTCTTTATTATTGCAATATATTGCCTGGCACATGGTGGTCAGTCAAATAAAAAGATAAAAAACAACTAAAACAGAAGATAATCATTTACCACACACACACACCCTCACACACACACACACACACACACACCCCCACCCCCTCTCACACACTTTTTTATATATTTCCATAGCAGTATTTTTGTTTCACACATATAGGTAAAAGTAACAAATTAAAATAAAAGTAAGTTGGTAGGTGTTCGTTAATATTAATTTATGAAATCACATACAAACAATTTAATTTTATAGATTGATGTGTAGCCCTCGACCGTTACGCACTCCGTCACGTCAACTATCGTAAGGTCGTGTAACAACTAGATTAACAAGGATAACCGTAGCCACATCTCACTGATTCGTTGCCATAATAGGCTGGTCAGCACACGTCGCGATCATAAAAAAATATACAAACAAATAAAAAAGTTGGCACAATATCAAACGCTTAAAAAAATAAACAAAACAATGTCGCTTATATTGCGTACTCTTTTTGAAAAGTTCTCATTCTTTTGTTGAGAGCTTAATAGTTTCGTACCGTTGCTTTTTTGTTCTTTTTTTAACATTTGGCGGGAAAACCATAGTTTTAATTTTTTCTTTTTTTTTATTAGTGAAATAATTTATTGCACAATTACTTAAAATGTATAGAATAATAGTGTTTTCGATTTTATTGAGAAGTAGTATGGCTGTGATATACTCATTGAATGGTGAGTAAACATTATTTATACATAGTTTTAGATAAAAAAGATATACGTTTTATAATTGCATTTTTAACATTGATTAAGGTTTTGTCATCGATGTAAAAATAATTTTTCTATTAAAAAATATTTGAAGAAACTTAAATTTTATTGTTCAAAAAAATTCTGTATTACACAAGTTACGTTTGATTCAAGAGCAAGCCCATTTATATAAGCTTTAATGCTATATATAAGGTATAGGTTAGCAACTACGAAATTTAAAAGCAGTCAACGATATTTCATATCAATAATATGACATATGATTGCTTTCTATTTTAGTATTAATAAAGTTTTAATAAAAAAACAACAACACAAATGGACAAAATATGTTGTATAACATCCAAAGAAATAACTGAACCACTTTCACGTTTTGCTTACAAAAGTGGAAAACGATATATTTTAGTGTGTTTTACTCTATCGTAAAGCAACCGATGCAGTCTTATACGAATAAATATAAGTAAAAAAATAATTCGAAATGAGATAATAATAAAATATGGCTTGTATTTAATCGATCACCAAACTAACCTAACAAACAAACTAACCCACAAAACTACTAAGTTAGCACCTAAAAATACAAAGTTAGCACCTAAACTACTATTTAGATGCTAACTTAGCATTTTAGGTGCTAGCCTACTATTTTTTTGTGGATCAATTTATTATTTCTCATAAATTATTTACTTAAGTTTATTGCTCAGATGTTAAATAAGGATATAGGATACGCCCGAAGGTTATTCGTAACTATTATTCGTAGCTTATGGAGACTGGTTACCTAATCTGCAACAGTTGAAACACAACCATGATGCGTCACCGGACATTTTTAGGGGGGGGGGAGAAACATAAAGGGTTCCACAAGTCGTTGTGTTCGAAACATCGTCAGACGGTTTCTAGAGGGAATGCCATGCCCAGTCTTAAGATTGCACCTAGCCAGGCGGTGTTAAAGCGAGCCCACCACCAAACTTAGCATCCAATGCATAGCTATCTTCAGGGCGAAACCTTACCTCTAGATCGGCGAGGCGGTTAAAATTAGGGCATTACTATTCAACAACAGTAGCACGCAACAATAACTATAACTCAAATGACGTTCTGTTTCGTGAGAGAATTCATACTTTATCCTGGTTTTGTGCAAAAATGGAACAAAATTGAACACACAATTAATAATAAGACCTTTTTAACGTTTTCTAGAAAACGCCTCGGTATTCAGTTGTCCTGAGTTCAATTGACAAGCCATGTTTCCTATTATTTGATGCATAACTCGGTTTTGTAATCACCAACCAGTTTGGAAACTGTGGTTATTAGCCAATACCTACCCATCAATTGTTAAAAAAATATTTTCTTTTATTCTATTCACGATTTGATTTCAGTGATCCTTTGCTCAGTTGTGTGCCTGTATATTAAGTTATTCTAGCTAGGGGATAACATTTCAAATACGAATAAGACCAATTATTATCTATGAACGGCCCACTGATGGGCTCAGGCTATCTAAAATGAACACAGTTAGATGGGGCCATATACATATCATCTTATCTAAATATGTCGCCATAACATCAATGTTAGATGTTGTGTTCCAGCAGCTAGAGATCAGCTAGTCAGTTCCTCCTTAGTTGAAGTTTTCAGGCGAAGAGAGCTTTTACTTAACATCAGGTGAGTTAAAGGCCAAATGTTAAAAACCGCGAGAGTTGCATTGCAGTTGGTGTATGCGACATGAATGTCGTAAGATGGATCTTACAACAATAATAGGCACCAAGGGGTATTTAAACTTGGTTATACAACTGATTAAGCCAATATATAGTATAATTACCCATCAATAAGTTACTCTTTATTTATATACACAACCAAAAGTAACATTACTTAACTTAACTTGAAAAAAAACAGAAAAATAATTAGAAAAGTAAAGTTCAAAGTTCTTTATTGCATTCATGTACATATACAGGTGTTAAAAAAGATAAAAAAGAAACTAACATGACCCTGCAAGGGCACAGCAAGTACATCATATAAAATTACGGTACTTATCATTAAATTGAATTTATATAACATTATTATAACAAATTCTTAAAATCTACATTCAATCAAAAACAATCCTATTATTAACACTCAACAAGGATAATTATTGTAATACAAATCCATAAAAAATATTATCAATTATTTTATAAATTATTCATTCAAAAACTCTTGCAGCGAACAAAAACATTTATTTTTCAGATATATTTTTTAATGTTATTTTAAATTTAGTTAAATCTTTTATGTCTTTTTTTCACTCGGTAACCTATTATAAATTTTTACACATTGACAAGGGGCCTTTTCGAAACATTTCAGTACAGGTAGGTTGAGCTAAATTATTTTGTGGTCTCAGATTTTGTGGACTTTGGTGATACGGAAAGAAATTAGGGTAAAAACCGGCCAAGTGCGTGTCGGGCCACGCACAGTGTAGGGTTCCGTAGTCTATCTCAATAAGGCGGACTCTGAGAAGAGGGCTTTTGCGGCTCATGACGTCTAAAAACGGGCCCACAGTCATAGGACGACGGTAACTAAAGGAGGAGAAAGAGATCGAGGTCAAGAGCTGTCTTATAAGGCATAAAAAAAAAGTTATAAAATCCAACTTCACAAGTGAAGTTAGAAAAAATATTATATTACCTTTGTATATTTTTAAATGGCTCATTCTTAAATGTAGATACTACCGGTTTCACACACCTGACAACGTTATTTAAGTAGTTCCCAATGAGGAATTTGTACTGCGCCAAGTACACTTTATAAGTCGGTCGACTGTTACTCGTAAACTTGTAAAGTACGCGTAAGTTGTAGCTGTGATAGTTTTCCTTTTAACTTCGTCATATATAGGTACAACTACCGTGAATTTTTTCACGTATCCAAAAACAACCATTTGGCTGGCAGGGGGAGGGGGGACACTTGACTCTAACAAAATTTTGCACTTTAAACGGATGCCTCAATAAAAAAACTGTTTCCACAAACCCGCAATATTTTTGAAATTGCTATGTAACGACAACCCACACCTAGGCTAGACAAAGAAAAACATTACATCTCCACTTCACGTGTAGGGGAGGTAACCATATTTTTCAAAATTTTACATCACCACTTTGTCGGCGTGATTAATATTCAAATTACAGCTTTCTAGCACTAAGAGTCTAAGAGCTAGTGGGGACGGACAGACAGACAGACAGACAGAGAGTAATGGGAAAACTATAAGGGTTCCTTGTTGACTACGGAACCCTAAAAATTAAAGACCTATAAATAAAAGATGTCCTCCAACTGTGGGCTCATGGGAACGCGAACGGTCCCAAGAATGCTAGCAACATTGCCCCTTTGGATTGCCAAACTAATACGCTGGGCGCTGGCAGACGTAGCTGCCAGCCTTCTTGTCACCGGAGGCCTCAATAAGGCAAAAAAATTGTAACTATGACTTAATTTAATAATGATGGATTCCTTCCCGCGACCGTAGGGCTGGATATAGACAATACTCTACTTTACTTTACCGATCATTGATCTCCAGCGCGCAAATCGCTGCGCCTTAGCGTTATTTGTTGATTTAAAGTTTACAAAAAATATTAACCTTTTTTAAAATGCACGCTCGAAATAGAAACTCGATTACGTATCCACCTCAGTGCGTCACATGTAAATGCATTACGAAATGTTTATTTCGTAGACTTGATCTACATATTGTGAAGGTTATAAAAAAACTGAGGATAAAATCAAAGGAGAACTAGGTATTATTAATCGGATATTAGTTTTGTTATAACTTTTAAACTATCATATCATTACAGATATGTTTATTACGGAATTATTACCATTTGTTGTAAAATGTTCAAATAATTTTTAACGCAAATTTTGTTGCGAACATATTACAAAAACACAAATGTTGAAAAAATTTCCACGAGCAGGATTTGAACCTGCACCCTTCTGACATACCGGGTCAGGTGCTCTTCCAATTGAGCTATCGTAGTTCTAACCAGCCCGCCGAAATTATTCAACACTTTTTACTTTGAAAGCCAAAGGGGCCCATTCAATGTCAACTACTCTACTATTCTTTCAAAGTAAAAAGTCTTGAATAATTTCAAGTATCTAGTACTTCCACACAGTTGCATGCGCCATGATCATGCATGTATGTAATGAGAGGAGTAAAACAGTACACAGAAGCTTGGGATTTTAATTTAATTTCTTTATTCTATAGAATATATATGTTTTTTATTCACAGAAGGGAATATAATACAAACTCCATATTTGATGTTAGTGTTAATAGACATAAAAACTATTTCTATTAAATAACTACAAAATTTCCACTGTAGTGTGCATCTGCACCCACCGAGACGCATTATAGGGCCATGCTGATTTCTGTATTATTATTGTTTAAATGTATTATAATATATTGTGACCTAATTTAATTGTCGGTTCGGTTGGTTGTATTTCAAAAGACGTTGATATTTACAACGGCAGCCTCACAAAGTTAATGAAAGTAGCATTAAAATATTTTGAAACCCTGTAAGTCGGTGTTGCAACTGTTGATATTTTATGTCCATTTCGAAATTGGGTTGTCACCAGAGTCAAATAAAAAATATTGAACAATAAGCCATGTCCATTCAATATTAAAGCCGTAGTTACCGATGAACTTATTGTTGACTGTTGAGTGTTTTGATAGGGAGGGATTCGACTGACTTCCATCTTCTTCCCCATCCCATTCACTCCATTTACATTTTAAAAAAAGATGGTGGAACTCAGAATACGACACGATGTCTGGCATTAGAGTTGGCTACTTTGACTGGTTATCCAATGGAGAAACTTTTTAGCTACCTTTCAATTCGATGTTCTTTAATAACAATTGTATGGGAATAGTGAACTATGACGTCACTGTTATGTTTAATCAAGTGTTTTTAACCACCTTATAGGTTAGTTACGGTTAAATCAAAACTTGTTAATATTAAGCTATTGTCTACATGTCATTTTCGCAAGACGGACTTTTGAGATAGCAAACCCTTATACCTAATATAAAAGCCTCACAGTCGCTCTTTCATACAATAATAACTATATAAAAAAAATGTCAACTCTTTCAACATGTTTAAAAAAATAACCGGCTCAATGCCTCACTAACTTAAAAATTTTATGTTGCACTAACATTAAATTTTTGCAATGTATTGGGCGGTTCAATTTTGTGCATTTGGTGCAAGGTGAATTCAATTAGTTTGGAATGCACTTTACGTATTTCTGATATCGTAATGACAAACGCTTGTTGATGTTGGAAATATGGAAGTTGGAAGTGCATTTCCCCCTAGAAACCTCAACAACTGAGGAAACTACAATATTAGTTTTATCTCTATTTGTTGGAAAACAACAATGCTAGTGAAATTGTTGTTCTGGAAACAGACTAAGATAGTAACTAGCCAGGAGGACTTAAGACGCGCCATACCACAAACCAAAATGAATACAATGACATTTGTATCCCCCGTTGGGATTTAAATCAGGAACCTCTGGCCCGGTTATCGGTGGTCAAACCACAGGACCACAGAGATATTTATTTAGAAATTCAAAGATGCTCTAAAGCCCTTTCAAGTTCCAAATTATTTAGTTTTTGGCCCTGACAGCCTTGATACTAACTTTCCACTTAAAGTTATGACCCGGAGATTCCCGGAGGTTCTATTATCGAAGGTTAATCAAAGTTCGGGCTTTGTATAGCTCTATAAGCAGCAGCGTCATTCATCGTCATGTGATAATAAAACATCTTTGTTATTCAAGGATTCTTTCGTATTCATAATGAAAATTATCATAATTTATGACATGACTATTATTAGACTTTGATTTAATAAATTCTTTGTCAAGGAACTGAATTAATAATCAGTTTTGTTTTTTTTTTACTTTGAAAACAATATTCTTTATAGTGAGATTAAGAAAACAAAAAATCCTTGAAGTTAATGGTTTCCATCACGCATTGGTAGAGATTAATGATATGCCTATTAAAATAAGTAAACTATGAAATATGTGAATATTATTATTGTTACAATAACTGTTTTGGGTAACATAACAAAAAGATAATATTTTGAACAATATGTTGTTGACTGATCGACCTTCCATTACATTTTCATGCAAACGGCATACTTCATGACTTGGTGCTCTGCCAGGAAAGGCCGAGACGATACTTGTATCCAACTACTGTTATTATTAAAATAGCCTTTAATCACCAAAAATAGCTTTAGATTTAAACTGTAGGTAAGATCAACTTTAACTTAAATTAAAAATCCACAGAACTTCAGAAAGTGTACGAACGAAGTTTAGAGCCCAAAATTGACACAAATGATCGGCAATTCGGCAAAAGGCGATTAGAACCCGTGTTACTTATTAAAAATTACGGGGTTAAATTATATGTAGAGACATCTTAAAATTAAATTTACACAGTTTGGCGGCGATAAGTTGGGTGGATCTAATTGTCCTTTGTTCACTTTCGAAACAGCTTTTATTAAACAACGTTCCGTTAAATTTTATGGTGGCTTCAACGTTATTTTGATTAATACTGTACATAGACGCATAAAAACTGAATAACTATATAAACTATCATGGTCATTCCGATGTCATGGGCATGGTATCATGGGCATTAGAGTGATTATGAATGGATTAACATCATGCTTTTGAAATGTCTATATGAATTAAAGCTTTATGTATACGCCACGTGATATTATTGGAGTTGCAAGCATTCATGAGTCAAAGTCTAAGATGGTTGCTTTCCATCAGATAGATTGAATCCTCTGTCAGTAACTTATTATGGTAATCCTATATTACTGTGCACGCAATTGCAGAAAGCCAAAAAATACTGCATATTAATTATTCCGGGCACTTTAATGAGTCTGAACCAGATTTTTGAATGTTTAAGTGTTTTCACCAACTAAAAAACTTTACCAAAATATGTTCAAAGTTCAAAGTTCTTTTTTGCATTAATGTTGTACATATACAGGTGTTGAAAATGATAAAAAAGAAACAAACATGACCCTGCAAGGGCACAGCAAGTACAAATAGTAGTAAAATTATGTGCGAAAGTCAAAGTAAACATTTTCAAAGTCAACATATTTTACTTTTTTTTAAAGTACTAATTGTTGCAAAAAAATTCAGTGCTTACGTCATCAGCCTTCTCGGTAGCATAATGGTCAGTGCATCCGTCCGGATTGCGGAAGACCCAGGTTTGATACCTGGCTGGATCGGGTAGGCATTAATTTTTTCACTGTATTTTATAAATATTTTAATTCAGCTTCCGTGCAGCAATTAGCACTTTAAAAAAGAAACTATAGCGTTGTGTTGTCAAATTTGTGGTATTTCATCTGTAGAGATGAATCATAGCATCGCCATCGGTTGCAATAACCGTTGGACAGATGGCACTCTGCCGCTTAAAAGCAGTCAAAAAGCAGTGAAAAAATTAAGTGCTTACGTCAGACTTCGCGATAGCATAATGGTCAGTGCAGACGCCCGGATTGCGGAAGACCAAGAAAAATGTTGAATTAAAATATTTATAAGATAACTTAATTCAACATCTTTTATTCAAATAAACTTAAGAAAAGTGCTTTTGAATCGTCTATATATTTTTTACCCATTACTCATTCAGGACGTCTATGTTTTAGCTGTGGAGAAGAATGGGCGCAAAAAACTTTACACAGCGCTAATAGAAGTGTTCTTATTCTTTCTCGAAGGAATAACGACGCACCAAGAACCAGAATGTTGTTGATTACGTAAACAAGTCACAAATTACCAACCAGGGGCACAATCTTTCTTCGAATCAGCTAATGAATCACAACATGTGTGCGGAGGTTGCATCCTTTGTGTGATCTGGTTTGACGAGTGGAAGGAAAGTGTATATATTATCTTACCTTTACTTTATACGATACCTAAAAATATATGTTAAAAGATAAAGGAATACCTTTTTTATCGATATCAGACATAACTTGAACAATAGGCACGGGACACTTTATAAAACTTTCAACGAAAGATGTAATTAAGAATTGATCACTGTCGTAACGGTGTTTTCCGATTTTAATATTGACTATTCACATGTCGAAATCTGTCGATCTGTAAATACGTAAATATACCATGTAGGCCTCCGATGACAGGAAGGCTGACAGCTACCTTTGCCAGCGTATTAGTTTGGCAATCCAAAGGGGCAATGTTGCCAGCATTCTTGGGACCGTTCCCATGAGCCCACAGTTGGAGGACATCTTTTATTTATAGGTCTTTAGTTTTTAATTTCTAATTATGTTTTCTCTGTTTTTTTTCAAGTTAAGTTCTGTATAATAATGTATATTAACTATAAACAAAGGGTTGATTAAATACAGTAGGTAAATGATAATATATTAATTTCATATTGTGTTTCCTGTCATATTTAAAATCAAGTTCATAAGACGGTTTAAAAAATATTTATGCACGAAAAGTGAAATGTTTTTTTTATAAAAAGCGCGGCAAATGACTCTCCACCTGATGTTAAGTGGAAATGGAGTCCAGAAGCGAAGACAACTGGTGCAGCGTGAAAAATAACAAAATGGCGGCGTTTAAAAGAAACATTGCCAGTCACACACACCCCTTAAGTTTTTCCGAGGTTCGCAATACTCAAACACAATAGCACCGTTAATAGTCCAACGACTCGCGGCTCGCTGTGCGCCGCGCGGGTGACATTGAACCGCGGTTCAAGTTTAACCGACCGCCGGCCGACGAGGAAACGACCGCGTTCTTACGCTGCTTTACTACCAGAGCTAAGCGGTGCGTGAGGAAAAATCCACCAATGAGACTACTTCCTTTTCCTTGCGATTTAAAATGGAGTAATCCTATTGGTGCGCACCTCTTAGCTTCCTTGCACAGCTCTCGTGGAAAAGCAGCCTTAAACACGAACTGCAATTGTTCTCCGCTAATGCACGCGGCATACAAGCTCCGCACGTAATTCGTGAGGTAACCCGGATGGGTGACCGAGACCTTCCTGCGTACTTCCAAGTACCTACTTACAACATAGCATTGCAATATTTTTTTTCATCACGATGCTAAAATTTTGAAGTCATGAAATATAAATGTCTATAATTTAATATAAAATCGCATTAGAGAGACATATTTATACAAAAATCATGCTAACACGATAATAAGACTACAGGATACAGACTAGACAAGTTGTCTCAACCGCAATATATGCGAATACACACTGTCTCACGCAACATTGTGATAACCGGCGACCGGGGTTTTTTTTAAAGTACCAAACTTTAAAAGCAAGCCCAGCCGTCATAGTTTCCTTTTGTTTGTTTAATAACAGATGATATTTCCCCCAAATCCAAAGAACTATAAAAATCCCGTGAAATTTAAGAGTTTCAGTAAGAATATAAGACTTTGCTTAGACTTAATCCTTACGCGTACTACGAAGAGAAAGAGCATAGACAATAAGACAAAGCTGCCATTTTATGCGGGAAAGTCTCTCTTTCGGTAGTGATGTGATTTATTTTTTACTTTTGATTTCTGTAACTGACTCATGAATGAAATAAAATTAAATATAATTTATTCACATAAAATAGAGACATTAGGATAGAGTGTGATAGGTATAGTTCGTCTATCTTACCAGCGCAGGGCATGTGAAGTTTAGGTGAATTTAAACTTCAAAATTTAAATTCAAACACTTTTGAATGTTTACATTATTATTTTTTATAATATGTGCTTTACGTTTTCTTTCATAACTGTTATCGGTTTTGTAGTTATTTAAAAAAAAATACTATTTGAAAAAGATTTTATTAATTTGTCTTGTCTGCTAAGTAATACCATAATATTTAATAAAATGACTTTTTTTATTTATTATTCTCTAGGTCCATCTCAATCTAATACTAGTAGTTAGCAGAAACCAACTATTTTAACCGATAACCCGATAATCCGGGAATATGTTATTCTTATAACTTCAAAGGTGGGAGGTGAGCACGGATGTCAAGCTGCGTTATACTCGTTAGACAACGGTTGACGTCACGCTACAAATAGAGTTGTACCGTGGTTATACCGCAATTATTCAACAACCTCTAATTGAGGCTTTGTTTGTGTATTTTCGTAATATTATGTTGTTAATTATATAATTATGCCATAAATTATATGACACCCGCGTTTTCACTCGCTTGACCTTAGGGTTGGTCGTTGCATCTTATTTGATAATGAATATTTTTTTCTACACGCGTCCATTCATAATAATCCATTCGAAGTTACGGTGTCATTGAACAACAACAAACAAAAATGCGACGGAACTTTTCGGAGATTTTTTACATTTTGTTGTATCCTATAACAGTCCGTGTTTCCAGGGAGAATGGGGTTAACACAAACGACTTACTTATACATTACCATTTATAATAGTTACGGGCTCATAGGATTCTCATTGTCTGTTAAAAAAAATACCAGATTGTATAGCTATTGCAGTGTGTGTATCAACTATGAGTTTCCAACAACTCATAGTCAACGAGCTGTTGGCGTTTTGAATAAACGCCATGGACACCGTGGACTGTGTGTGTCAATGTGTCACCGGCTGCCGCGCCGTGTCGCCGCGTGCGCTGCACTGTGCCCCGCCGCTCATCTCTCCGCTCCGGCGAAGACGTCACCGAACACGTCGACCCCTCGGCGTGCTTCTGGTACCACGGCACGACCGTTGCGATGAGGAGAAGAAGAAGAAGAAGAAGAAGAAGCCAGCCTGTCGCAACTTGTGTGGTACCGCATCGACGGGGCCGAGACGCCTGTTGCGTACAGCGATACCGACCACAACGCTGCTGTACGTGTCCCGATTTCATTACTCTACGAAGGCGGAAGAGCTCGTAGAGTACTACATGCGAGGGAAGTCCAACGCCACTCTGAGGGTCGAGCGGTTGGAGTCCCGCCACAATGTCAATTTTAATTCATTTGTGGTGAGAGTACCGACCGACCATCTGTCGACCTTCATGAAAGAGGACTATTGGCCGAAAGGTGTCATGTTCCGGCGGTTCCGAGTCTGGCTACCGGATACCACGATGAGTCGCACGTCGCCGTCTTTACGTGTAGCATAGTTTTTAATTTATATAATTACTAGCTGACCCGGCCGACTTCGTACCGCTTTAACATTTCTATGACAACAAAATAAACAAATCGTGGAACATTTTGATTGGAAAATGAAATTGTAAAAAAAATGTTTGGGGTGGACCACCATTATCACTTAGGGGTATGAAAAATAGATTACGACCGATTGGCAGACCTACCGAATATACATATAAAATTTCATAAAAATCGATCGAGCACACGAAAATTTTATATTAGAAGATTTGTATGTATGTTAGTCTGTAAGCTGAAATAATTAAATCTATTTTAAATCTATTCTACAGTATCTGTAGCCGGTGTTAAACTTAAAAAACTTGCCTATTCATGTTTTTTTTTATACTTTATAATATCTGATGCTCACTTAACTTACAGCATAGCCTAAGTTGTCAAGGTAACACTTTAAACTAAAATTTTATACACAAAAAACATACATTTTTAAATCATTCAATGCTATGATCAGTTATTAAAGCAATAAACATATCATATAACTGCTGTTTTAATGCGTTAGGCAAATTAGTTGTAACAACAGGGATATTGCCAAAGTTTATTAGCATATTGTGAACTGTGACATAATGTAGGTACACTAAAATGGCACAACAATATCGACTGGGCTGTATATTATTGTCTTTAAAAGTGTGATACAAATTATATTATTGTGTGTTCTCCGCCCTCCACCTTTCCTTACTCATTTTTTTTTTGTAATAGGGCCATTCATAATATATATTTTTGTTCAATTCAATTCATACCAATTTATTCACTCGCCTCTTGATGTTGTTTTTATTTCACAACGGGCAGGTCCTGGCATTAGCCTTTATCTCACCAGATGATAAATGACACTTCACCCGGAATCTTATCTGTTGAACTAAGAAACTGGCAATCTTATCTCTTCTTCCCTATCATTATTTTATCAAAAAAATAATTTTGATAGCGACGAAACTTTGCGTACGCCTGCGAAGGTTTCCGTGTTAAAAGCTAGTTTTTATTTTTAACCGATTTCGAAAAAAATTGGAGGTTCTCGATTCCAATCTCAATACATTTTTTCCAAGATAACATTTTACTTTAAAAAAATCAACTAGTCTCAGGAAGCTCGAGTGTTAATCGAACCCACCCCCTTTGGTGGGTCCAGTGCTCTGACCGCTAAGCTACCGAGACCCCAGAAGACTCGATGATTTTTTCTAGTACTTTGTGATTTATGCTGCAAGCCAGCGGTATTAACACTGTATTGTATATGTTTATAATCTACAGTAACACCTTTTAAGAGTTTCCTACTTTTAATTTAATTTAATAAGTCTTTTGTAATTAGTTAGTATAATTTTTATTTAATAAGTCGTTCACCTCTCCAATTGCGATACCCGATAGGATCCGTAATTAATCTAACATCTTTACTAACATTATGGTTGCAATAAATATTGAGTATTGAGTATTCCTTACTGAATAGGTACTGAGTTGGTAATAAAATCACGGGATAGGAGTCTTCACGGGGACACGCGGGCAGGCGGCTAGTCCATATTAATAAAAATCAATTGCCACATGTATGTATGTTGTGTTTATAATTTTTAGAACAATGATTGTATAACAAAAAGATTTTGGCGTAATACGGGTGTTTACTGAAGCGGGCGAAGTCGCGAGCGGGCCACTAGTATTATGATAAAATGATATCAAATTACTTAATATGCATTTCCTGAATGTAGCGATTGTAGCGCGTACTACGTAGCATAACTCGGTGTGTTTAAACGTTATATTTAAATAACGTTTAAAAACAAGTTAACGAGTGCGGTGGTAATTAGAGTGCTCGCATTGCCGTTTGTCGGGTCCACATTGCAGGACCCTATTGTGGATGATCATCAGATCGTTATGAATGGAATGCATTTGATTTGCTACACGATCACTGCCGCCTGCCTCGCTTCCACCATCTTTGTTTCTGACAACTAAACAGCAATGTTGACAACATTTTTTTGTATTCTGTTCAGCTCTCGGTTCTCTTCAATGCATTCATGTTATTATGTTTCATGCATAACATATTTAACTATAACTTGTTTGATTTTAGGCATGATTTTGATAGACACAAAGTTACAATGACGTATTTATTTTATGTAACGCATCACTTTTAATTCTGTCATGCGCCAAACGAAATGCAATTAACACAGTGCAGAGCTTTAGATTGAGATAAGATTTTTCTAATTGTGTGGTTGTGAATTTTGGGTTAAAATATTTTCGTCTTCGGCCTTTTCATCACTTATCTATCATCAAGTGAGTTGAAAGGCAAGCGTTTCCGTATTTTATTTTACAATAGTGTAAAATAAAATAATTTAATAATAAATCGTCTCAGTCTTAGATTTTTACAGTCTCATTGTGCTTTTTTAAGTTAATACCACATACCAAGTTAGTACTAAAGTAGTTATGTAATTAAATACAAAATTCCTTAAATCCCTTAAATTCTCTTAAATATTAAAACTAATAATTAGTTTAATAAAACTAACTCACTTTTCTGAATTTATAGTCAAAACTGTATTTACATTTCTTATATTATTTACACAAAATAATTTATTAGCTTTTAGAGACGAGTATATACAGGTTGACTTTTTAACACCGTCCAAACCTTCTGAGATTACTCCCAAACAAACGAACAACTCTTACTATTAGACCAACTCCCTAACTCGAAAATAAAATTCAGCTGTCCCATACATTTTAGTCGAATGAATATTGATGTTTTGTATGGAACAGCTGAATATTATTTTCGAGTTAGGGAGTTGGTCCAATAGTAAGAGTTGTTCGTTTGTATCACGGGAGTCATCTCAGTAGGTTTGGACGGTAATAAAAAAGTCAACCGGTATAATAAGTTTTTCAAGCTTCTTTTTATTACCCTATTTAAAAGCAAATAAGGATATGGTGATATATTAAAAACATACGTCACTTTAATTTATTTTCTGTGTGTGTGTTATTAATTTCATATGCGTAATTGTTTACGCGAAATGTGAATGAATTAATGTGCACTGCAATTACACAATAAAAAAATAGCAATTTACATATGGACTTCGGATTTGAATAAACGCGTTTTAACCGGATCGCCAATCCATTAATTATGTGATCGAACTTGAATTACTTGAATGGCGAGCTGCCCGAGCAACCAGCTGACTCTGAACGCTGATTTGTTATTCAATAATCTGTCAAACAAAAAGTATACACCAAGGGTCAAAGTTGAAAAAAAGCTAATGAATTTTTATTTTCTGTCGGTGTATAATTTTTTATTGTATATTTTTTTGTTAATAAATATTTAATTACATTAAACAAAGCGAAGCGTTTTCGTCCGCATCCGCTTTCAATTCGACGTATCTATTTGAATATGTCTTGCCTGTTGCCTACTTAAATAAAGGAAGGCGTGCAGGTCTGAGAAGCCACCCTCATACCGTGCTGACCATCAAAACCAAAAAGTTTGGACAATCGTTCCTTTGCCGAACTGCCCGTATGTGGAATGCGCTTCCCGCACACGTGTTTCCCTCCTCTTTCTCTCCCGGGTTATTTAAGCGGGGCGTGAAAAAGCATTTATGCAGGCCGCCATAGTGTGAGCGTTCAGCACAGCGTGGTAGCGCTGCTGTGATGAACGCTTTCACTTCTTGGGCTTCACTGGCTGCTTTTCAACAGGCTGGGTGAGGCCATTTTGGCGTGCCACAATAAAAAAAAAACCTCATAGATAGCATCTTATAATAATAATGATCTCATAATAAAGCAGGATATTATACTACTTTATAAATTACAATATTCCGTCCAAAAACCACCGCACTCTGTAAAATGAGCTGAATTTATTTACTTAGACGTCCTTGTATCTAAGTAAATAAGTTCAGGGAAGCACCCTGAAGAATCTTGAAGCGCAATGAGCAAGTGCGAATTTTATTTGCCATTCAATCAGGATCACGGAAACAAGAATTATATTGAAGCAGCGCCTCCTGTGACTAACCGCCTCTTTGGTCTAGTGGTAAGACCATCGGTTTAGACCCAGAGGTCCCGGGTTCGATTCCCAGCGGGGACATGCTTGTGTACTCGGTTTGGTTGGTGGTAGGGCTTGTTTGTCCTCCTGGCTAGCTACCACCATCTTATCTAAATATGTCGCCATAACATCAATGTTTGAAGCATCACAACAATGCTTGCAATTCCGGCAGCTAGAGAAAAGATATCCAGTGCCTCACTGGTTGAGGATCCCGGGTGAAGTGCGTGTCCATCATTGGCCTTATCATTATTAACATCAGATGAGATCAAGGCACTGTGCTTACCCGTAAAATTATTTTAAAAAAAACGAGGAACAAAATTTCGTTTACATTACCTTTTTTTGATGATCGAACGACAAATAAAACTCGCACTATCACCCTGTACAACAAGGATGGGTCGTGACTCGTGACTCACTCGTTAACCGTTTCTCTCGTCCGTATAACGATATTGCCAAATTTTGCCTGAACTTGATAATTAATTTTCAATGCCTTCCCAAGTTTATGTACGTTCGTTCATATGACCGATAACGTACTTTAGACTGTTTAACAAATTACCTACGTATTTTAGTATCTCATAACAAAGGTATGTACATTAAGGCAACTTGTTAAAGAGCTAAGTGCTCGCCTTATTGAGGCCTCCGGTGACAAGAAGGCTGGCAGCTACCTCTGCCAGCGTATTAGCTTGGCAATCCAGAGGGGTAATGTTGCCAGCATTCTTGGGACCGTTCCCATGAGCCCACAGTTGGAAAACATCTTTTATTTATAGGCATTTAGTTTTTAATTTGCTATTTTTATGTATTTCTTTGGTTTTTTTAAGTTCAGTTAAGTTATGTTTCTTTTTTTTGTTTTAAGTTTTGTTCTGTAATAAATTATACTTAAAAAATAATATTGTTTTAAATACATCCTTAAACATTTGTAAGCCTGTGTCTTATCCAAAAAATAATAAATAAATAAGTAAGCTACGAGTACAACGCCTTCAAAATCTTTGTGTCGGATTCATGGCACGTCGTTAACCGTAGGGTAAACGTAAGGTTCAATCATGTGTCAAAATGCCTAGTGTGAGTTTTGTTTACTATTCGTATTCATTCGATTACGTTTACGAAAACGAAAATTAGTATGGCGTTGAAGCAGCGCCTCCTGGCATACGAAAGGAGTTATCATTTTGCCATACAAATTCTCGTTTTCGTTAACGTGGTCGAATGGCGAATGAAACTCGCACTTGGCACCCTGAACTCTGAATACACACACAGGCGTCTCAATGGCTACTTATATAGGTTGCGTCATGAGGAACATAAATTCTCACTCTTGGTTCAACGTGCTGTAGGTAACATACAGCACGTTCAACCTCCATCTTATTTAATTAAGGTACATAATTTTTCGGAGGAGGGCGCTAACGGCTGCAACTCAGTTCTAAAGTTCTGCAGCTTCTATCGTACACATTTTTTTCTGTACTATGTTTTAATGATTTACTAAAGAGTTTATTATTCTCTTTATATATTTATTTTTTCATATATATTTATATATTATATTATATTTATTTATAATTTTTTTTTTTTTTTTTCTATTATTATTATTTTATTTATTTTTACTCAAATCGTACTGTGTAGTGATTTCCTTCATACCTATTTCTGCCTCAAAGCAGCATTGTTTCGCATTGCTATGTTCCGGTGAAACAGTATAGCTGCTATAGGAAGAGTTCACGTTCTATAAGCTAGATTTTTGATTTGAGGGCCGTGTTTCGTTTGTGATATTAAAATCCGCGACATTGGACTACACGATGACAGATATGCTCATATTTTCGCTTATCCTAATGAGTTCACATCATCGCGGAGCTCGATGGCGCAGTGGTTAACGCGCTCGGTCTGCGATTGCTTAGGGTTAAGTAAGTTTCGCAAAGGCCGGTCACCGGATGGGTGACCAAAAATTTGTCTTAACTAGCTCCTCGGTAAACGCACGTAAAGGTCCCGGCTGCATTAGCAGTCGTTAACAACCTCCAATCCGAACTGGGCCTGCGTGGTGGTTTATGGCCCATTCTCCCTATCCATCCATAGGGAAGGCTCGTGCCCCAGCATTTGGGACATAAAATGAGCAGATGATGATGAATGAGCTTACATCATTGGAGCTATGAATGTATAATCACGATTGCGAGGATCTATCCGAGCATTACCGATGCTTCGCGTATGTTGTTATGGCAAAGGGCAGTGGCGTGGCATCAGTGTCCGACATTTTAAACCCAATAGTCGACATAATTATTATCGTCGCTTAAAAAATAACATTTGACAACCTCCGTGGTCGAGTGGTTAGCGCGCCGGGTCTGGCGTCGCGCCATCTCTGAGGTTCAATTCCCAGTCGGGTTAATTTAGAGAAAACTGTTTTTCTAATCCGTTATCTAGTTTAACCATATTAACGAGTTTCAATAGAAGCTTATATTAGGTTAGATAATAATTGGTGGGAGCGTAAACAAATTTTATTTTTTATTTTATTTTAACATTTATTTTCATATAAAGTTTACGGAATGATAGTTACGAATCAGGTGGTCTGTATTCCATTGTTGTTAAAGACCATATATGCTAACTCCTATGTTTAATGATTAAAGGAAAAATGTAGATTACTAGTTCCTGTCGAACATTAACATTCAAAATCATTTATTCATTACTAGCTGACCGGCGGACTTCGTATCGCTTTCACAGTTTCCATGACAACAAAACAAACAAATCATTCGCCCGCTTAAGAACACTTGTATCCCATGATGGACTCCTATAGTAGCGCCACCTACCGGGTCCAATTGTAAATCTAAACCATTCTCGAATCGACTTGAACACACACAGCAAATTTCATCAAAATTGGTCCAGGCGTTTAGAAGGAGTTCAATAACATACACACGCACAGAAGATTTTTATATACAAAAATATAACTAGCTGCCCGCTCGTGACTTCGTCCGCTTGAGTGAACACCTGTATCCTATAGAACCCTATAGAGCGCCACCTATCAGGTCCAATTATATGCATTATACATATAAACCTTCCTCTTGAATCACTCTATCTATTAAAAAAACCACATTAAAATATTTTGCATAGTTTTAAAGATCAAAGCATACATACATACATAGGGACAGCGGGAAGCGACTTTGTTTTATACTATGTAGTGAAGATAGAATACAAGTAGCACTTATGAATGTCACTATGCCATCAGTTCGTAAGTCTACACAGCGCGGGAGTCCTTGTACTGAGAAGAACCAGCAAGAAACTAGCTAGAGCGTGTCTTTACTCCCTTACAGCTTTAATATATTGGAAAATACCCCATCATTCCAACAGAAGCCACTGCCCTAGATATGGCCCGTCTTTTAAACCCTGTCTTTTAATTCCAGAGACGGAGTACAGCAAGATGCCCGCGTTGTACGCGCTGGACGACTACTCCTCGTGCCTGGATGAGCAGGACGGCACGTACTGCATAGTCGACTTCGCGCTGTCCGGCGAAGGCCC
The DNA here is from genome assembly GCA_963082485.1 of Eudonia mercurella. Lineage (NCBI taxonomy): Eukaryota > Metazoa > Arthropoda > Insecta > Lepidoptera > Crambidae > Eudonia > Eudonia mercurella. The sequence goes on from OY720037.1 coordinate 18,023,766, forward strand.
GCTGATGCAGATGATACAGGTACAACTAGAACTATGCTGTGCCATAGCTTCATAATTTTTTCATCATTTCAGCCCGGAGATACCCACTGAGGAGTATGCCTCCTTTCGTATCCTAACACTCATCTCTGTCCCAAGCAATACGCATCCACGGCTTTCCCGCCACCCTGGTAATGTTGTCAGTCGACCTTGTCACCGGACGACCGCCGCTCCATTGTCCAAGTCTAGACCGCCACTCGGTAATTGCTTTGCTCCACCTGCCATCACCTGGTCTAGCTAAGTATCCTGTTGGCAAAGTCAAATTGAAATAAAGTCATCGCGACAACTGATAGGTCTTGACTTAATTCCCCCACTTGTCATTTGAGGGTTGGTGATCACAAACCCGGGCTATATGGGATCCGAGACAACCTTGGCCCGACCTGGGTATTGAGCTCAGGATCTCCGGTTATCGAACGCTTAACCACTTGGCCACAGAGGGGTTACAGAACAGGTTATAAGACCGTCGTAATAATTTAAATAGTTGGTTTGACTTGACAGCTGGTCTGACTGACTGGTTGGTAAGGCACAAAAAAGATGACTGATATTTAACAGGTAGAAGAAAAAAATGACTACTAATATTTAAAGTGGCTAAGATCTGATCAGAATGCAGGTTTCTGATTAGCTGTTCCCCAACCCGCCGCGTCGCATCGCGTCGTCGTTCGTCCAAACGCGATGGTACTTCGTATTCGCTTAGTGTTTTTTTCTGATTTTTTAAGGCTCATAGCGTGATGTTAAATACCCTGTAGCCTCCCACAAAAATTGGGCTATCAAATGCGAAAAATTTTTTTCAAATCCGACTGGTACTAGAGATTAGCGCGTTCAAACAAAAAAACAGAGTTTGTTTTTTTGTTCAGCTATATTATATTATATTAGTATAGATAAAATGACTTAGAATCATTAGTTTTAAGAATTATGGTTTTAACTCCATTTCTCCCTTTAACTTCGTATATTATATAACAGTAAGTAAAATCTTTTTAATACTTAAAATAACTTTAAAACATAAAGTTTTCTATATAATCAAATGAAAGCAACGCAGCTAATAGTCGTAATAAGTCTTCCGCCGCCCGTCAGCCGACCGGACAGACCTTGCACTGAGAAGAACCGATAAGAAATTCAGCAGTGTTTCTCATTATTCTTTTCATTTATCTTCAATAGACTTGATTTGACTAAAGCAATCATCGGCTTCGTTTCGTTGTCCTGAACAGCTTTTTCCAGACAACACGCCGAAACAAAAACTAGAAAAGGCGTCCTAATTAATAACAGCACGTTAGTTTGACATTTCACATTTATTATAAATAATTAAAAAAAAATATTATAAAATATACTTAGTAAAAAAATTTAATACCTACCCGACCCAGCCAAGATTTCACTATATTTTATATATATTTAATTCAGCCTATGTGCAGCAATTAGCACTTAAAAATAAAAATAAAAAGAATTTGAAATAATATTGATTTTCTATTTCTATGCGGAACTCTATAAACTTAATTAGCGTTACAGCGCGCATAATTGAAATTTTCTGCGAAACAACTTTTTTAATTGATACTGCACGAACATTATAGTTGTATACTTATAAATAATAAATGGTAAACATTGCAATACCAGAGCATGCGTTGAATCAAAACATCATCATCACGTTGTCATAGTTGTGGCCTTTACCGAGAAAATTGATGGGGAAGTAAGTACATAATGTCGAGTTCCTAGATACGGGCTGTGATTAGTAAGAGCAGTCCAATTATAATATTGCCAGTGTATTTAATACGGTCACCTCGGCCGCGTGGACTCGAACTAACAATAAAATAATGAAAACAATTTAATTTATCATTACGGGGACCATCTGATCAAATCAATCGGGGATCTAAGTAAACATACTGAGTAACGATCATAGGTGCAGGAGTAAAATGGCGTGTCTTTCTATTGAATTGATGAACAATTTAACTAATACTGATATTTTAATAACTTGACTGGTAACATCATAGATGTGGTAATCATACATCGTACCTACATAAAGTACTACCTGATATAAAGTTACGTTTTGTATTTTCAAGATAAAATTTTACTAAAAAAAAATCGAGGAGAATTGAGGAGCTCGATGGCGCAGTAATTAACGCGCCCGGTCTGCGACTGCTGAGGTTAAGCAACTTTCGCAAAGGCCGGTCATCGGATGGGTGACCAAAAATTTATCATCTCGAGCTCCTCCGTGCTTCGAAAGGCACGTTAAGCCGTTGGTCCCGGCTGCATTAGCAGTCGTTAACAACCACCAATCCGCACTGGGCCCGCGTGGTGGTTCATGGCCCGTTCTCCCTATCCATCCATGGGGAAGGCTCGTGCCCCAGCAGTGGGGACATAAATGAGCTGATGATGATGATGATGATGAAAAAAAAATCAACCAGTCTCAAGAAGCTCGAGTGGAAATCGAACCCACGACCTTTGAATAACCATTCCAATGCTCTGACCGCTGAGCTACCGAGACCCCAGAAGGCTCGTAAATTTTTTTTGTACTTTGTGATGTTACGCTGCAAGCCAGCGTAACATCACAGTGACGTAATACCACTATGATTCTATCTATACTAATATTATAAAGAGGAAACCTTTGTATTTTTATATGTATGTATGTTTGCAACGAATAAACTCAAAAACTACTGGACCGATTTAAAAAATTCTTTCACCATTAGAATACTACATTAGCGCTGAGTAACATAGGCTTTATTAAAAAAAAAATTAAATAGAATACTAAAAACGATAATTTAATTTTCCAATACAGAATGATTTGTTTGTTTTGTTGTCATGGAATACATTGATATATATCTAATTCAATGATGGAAACTGTCAAAGCGGTACGAAGTCCGCCGGGTCATCTAGTCTGTAATAAAATTTTAGCTTGTACTGTATGATTTTGAAAGCAAAATTCAAAATAATAAAAAATACGTTTTGTGTGCCAGTTAGGTTTAACTTATTTAAAATCCCGCGAATACGAAACGATTTTAAAGCGGTTATTCAATAATTATTCCGATTATATTTACGACTACCTATGATAAAAAAAGCTCCTTAAAATGATGACTCATTTAACATTAGCCGTTAATATCCGTCTAAATTGTCGTAGACGAATAAAAAAGTGAGAATGCCGATCGTAACCTTTAAAAATGTCAATCCATGATCTAAGAAATTCTAGATCCTGAATTAGCAAACAAAAAATATTTTTTTATTAAAGAGCAGAAATATTGTAGGTTTGGTAATTTTAACCACCTGGTTCTAGCTGAGGTGCACCGAGCCCGTCTCAGTCCCAGAGGCCCTAGGTTCAATTACCTGGTTGATGGTAGAGCTTTAAGCGAGCTTTAAAATAATTATTAACGGGATTATTACCATGTTTATTAAGAGTGAGTATCTGATATCCGATATCCGACAACTGCAATAACATGCGAAGGAGCCCGCTACCCTCGGACATAAAAAATGTTGAATAGTTCAACGTATTCAAAAAGCGACTAGCACAGCACATAATCACAAAAATACCTACTTGAGTGCGTTGGACGATTTACTTTTTTATTTTTTATTTTCTGTTTACTGTTTTCCAATGGAGTTAATAATCAATAGGAAAAATCCTGTTCTTTTTCCTACATACCAGTCTTTTGTTTTTTATTTTGTTGTTTTGTTTTTGATAAAACAATCAAAACAAAACAGTTTGGGAATGTGATCGTTTGGTCTTATTTTAATGTTATTTTTACTGTTTCGTCTGAATTGTATGTCAACGAACGTTTTGTAATTGTGTTTGTATCTAATTTGTGTTCTCAAGTGGCATAATGTCTTTATGAGAATAAATGTATTATCCGATATTTACGGATACTAACTTATTAATAAACATGGTAGTAATCCCGTTAATAATTATCCTGCCTCTATGCAAGTAACCATGAAAGTTTAAATAGTTTAAGCGAGCTTTTTAACCATTTTACATGTTCCTCAGTAGTAATAGATTCCGGAAAATTGTGTCCGTGCCTTCTTTTCGGCCTCGTGGCCATCAAGAAACATGAAGGCCAAATTTAAGAATATAAAAAAATACTGCTACACTTAAGATAATAAATCATGTTTGTAGTAAATAATTACTTAATAGGGCATTAGCAATCTGCTACGGAGTCTCAATTTTCCTATTATCGCGTAATTTGTTCCACGTGTTCTAGCCGTCGACTGACCGGCAGGGATGGACATGTTGTAATAATAACAATTCTTAGTCACTTATGGAGTTTAGTTCAATATCAAGACATAACCTGTGGTCTAACTTGGCTACATTGTTGCATTATCCAGCAGCAATTCAGTAGTGCTTTGTGAACCTATAAGAAAAGGAGTACTTAACTGTTAACCTTTTTAGGGTTCCATAGTCAACAAGGTATATACCTTGTTGACTATGACGAAGTTAAAAGTAAAACTATCACAGCTAGGCTTTACAAGTTTACGAGTAATAGTCGACTAACTTATAAAATGTACTTGGCGCAGTACAAATTCCTCATTGGGAACTACTTAAATACCGTTGTCAGGTGTGTGAAACCGGTAGTATACATTTAAGTATTGAGCCATTTAAAAATATACAAAGGTATTATAATATAATATTTTTTCTAACTTCACTTGTGAAGTTGGATATTATAACTCCTTCTTTAGTTACCACCGTCCTGTTCTAGTGGGCCCGTTTTTAGACTTCATGAGCCGCCGGAACTCTTGACGTTAAATAATGTTCATAAAAGCCCTCTTCTCAGAATCCGCATTATTGAGATGGGCTACGGAACCCTACACTGCGCGTGGCTCGACACGCACTTGGCCGGTTTTTATTTTAACTAGGTGGAGTAAGGTATATACTATAGCAAGGAAGACCATCGAACGGGCAGGAGTGCTCACCGTACAGGAGTGAAAAACGGTCTCTCACAAAATTTTGTGAATAAAGACACATGACTTTATGTTGCTCTTACAATAATTCAGGCACTCGACAAACTTATCAAAGTTCGTTAAAAGTGTTAATTTATATACATAATCTTCTATATATTAATACGTGAAGCAAAAACTTTGTACCCCTTTTTACGAAAATTGCGCGGACGGAGTAGTATGAAATTTCGCACACTTAGGTATAGTTTATATAGAGAAGGATTGCAGAATTTCAATATTTTTTTATTATGCATAAAAAATACATTAAATCAATAAAACAAACATTACACACACTACCATGTATTTGACACCTTTTCAAAAATTTCAAAAATGGAAGAGGAGCGGCCGAAATCTGTCAATGCCAATCCAAACTCACATTCTACATAGGTCACACTAAAAGTTTCCGGAATTGGCCACTTACATAAACACTATTTAAAAAGTTATTACTACATTTGAAAATGGAACTCTTTAGCCGTGGAATACAATTTGTTTCATCTGATTGTCAATTGTTTTCACATTGTGGCGTCATTTTAAAAATTGTGTGATTACAATAAAATGGATTTGACTCGGGAAAATTTTCGTTGTATGATTTTTTAAGATTTTAGTTTTTTGACAGCTCAGCAGAGCCTCGTTAGGCTTCAATCTGTAAGTCAAATACAGTTAATTCTACACAAACATTTGGGTGTGAGAAAGCTGTGTTCTCGATGGATCCCACACAGTTTGACCGATGCTCAAAAAACGGACCGCACCACTTGGTGCCATGCTATGCTTGCCAGATACAACGAAGGATATAGTAACAGGTGACGAAACATAGATTTACAGCTATATTCCCAAAACGAAGCAGCAATCGAGCGTATGGGTCTATAGAGATGAGCCAAAACCAACCAAAGTGGCGCGCGTGAAAAGTGCCTTGAAGCGGATGATTGCTTCTTTTTTTAATAAAACTGGACACGTGGCTACTGTTGCCAGAAAAATCGAAATCGGATAGAAAATCGTGGTACAGTGAATAATGACTGGTACACGACTATTGTTTACCGGAAATTATTGACAAACTCCGTGAAAATAACGGTAAACGCCGAATCATCTTGCACCACGACAATACCAGTTCCCACACGGCCAGACAGACAAATGAGTTTTTGAAGGCGTAAAAGGTACAACTTATGAGTCATCCAGCATACAGTCCTGACCTGGCACCATGTGATTTTTTTCTGTTCCCAAAAATCAAGAACCAAATACGCGATCACCGGTTTTCATCACCAGAAGAGGCAGTCGAAGAGTATGAAAAACATGTATCTGACGTTACCACGGAGGAGTGGCACAAATGTTTTTAAAATTGGTTCAATCGTATGAAAAAGTGCATTGACGCAAAGAGAGAATACTTTGAGAAACAACTAATAAATTTTTGACCATTAATGGTATTTTTTAATAATTGATTCCGGAAACTTTTAGTGTGCCCCACGTATCTTTTTTAATTTTTCATTGCTTAGAATACAATCAGTGCAGCCAGCAAAATTTCGACCACTGGGCGACCACTAGTCCATATAAATAAGAATCAATGGCTTAATTTCCCTGTCAATGAAATTAGGAAACCTTAAATTACTTTCATTCAATTTCGCTCCCTGAATGCACTTTTTTATTTTGCATATACTATATTTTTACGTGTATTTAAAGTGATAAGCTATTATAACTTTAAGAATTCAAACAGAAAACACCCTTCGCAGAAAAAGCAGCTTACATTTTTTTATAAGACTTCTATGACGTCGTCGACTCAAATCTCGAAAGAGCAAGCACTTTGTGTTAAAAGCGTCACTAATTACAATTGCCATTGTACTGTGAATTATTATTTTAAACTAGCTCACCCTGTTGTCTATCAATTACACAGATGTAATTACAGAGTGCCCGTCGTGCTCCACCTTGCACCTCGGCGTCGTTTATGCTACGATTGTTTGAGATGTAAACAAACTACGTCATATTGTTTTTCCCTAGATGGAACATTTTAATAATACGATAAGTGTCGATGCGTTTAGGATATGGCTATCTGCAAATTAGAGAATTTTAAATTTAAATATTCAAGTGTGACATTGCCATATTATCATCCATCGGTGATCAGAATAACTACATAAAGTATTTTATTAAATGCCTTAAGTTGGTGAGAACGTAACATGGAGTTAATACAACCACCTTTATTTTTATCAAATCTAAGTAAAGCGTTTTGCTGTTTTGCGTAGCATTAGTAATCATGTTAAATATATTATTTTATCCGGACGTTTTGAACCCCTTTGACCAACACCTCAGTCTCCTTGTGCCCACGGACCCTGCAAAAGGTTCGAAACGTCAGGATGAAATAATATAAATCAATGTGTAAAATAAACGCGAGTAGTTCCATAAAAGTTGTTTTATTTACATGTGTATTGTTTATTTTATATCATAAATTATATCAAAATTATTTATTTAGGGCATAATATGCTGATATACTACATCATTCTATAATGTTAATTAACTAAAGGAACTGCCACCGTCTCCACAAATGAATTAAGTAATCGAAAAATAATTTTTAGTAACATTTTTTATCAAGTTTTGACATATCCATGTTACCTTCTCAATAACTTAAGGCATTTGTGTTTTCTACCTAGATAATTTTAGATATATTTGTTTGTTAATTTGTGCAAAAGAAAAGATGAAAACGCCTTTGCCGAGATTCTTGTCGGCTCTTCTCAGTACAAGGTCTCCAGCTGTAGACTTACGACGTAGAACCGATGGCTTTGACATCTAAAAGAGCTCTATTAACGTGGCCTAAATTGAATACTCTAATATTAGCAAATTGCCAAAGAGATATGATAGTCAAAGCTATGCCATTTACTCTATAATCTATACTTAAACTGTCACCAGCATTGTTGGTAGCACTGTTGTTTCGACAGTGAAAAATAAAATAGTCAGTGCCGTTTCGGTTAAAGGTTCCGGATGAAGTGCGCTTTCGTCTTCAGCCTTATCCTACTTACCATCACATTCCCATTACCACTTATCATCAGTTGGCATTAACGCCACAAGCATTCCCGATGTAAAAAAGAATAAAAGCTAAAAGTTAATGATCTTAAAAATAAAACTGGTAACGTTTTCATTTACAGGAATACTCGGACTACAGTTTGAAACACTTCAACCACACGCAGATACATCGGGGCATATGCGTTACCACAACCTGCAAACGATTCATCAAACACCACAGTATACATGACAAAGTGGGCCTAAAACGGACCCTTGAGGCATGCCAAAACCACACAATGTGGATTAATTACAATCTGGAAGCAAAGTTGGAAAATATTCAGTATTGTAAGAGAGCTGACGACAAATTGAAGTTAGACAGTTATGACCTCGCTGTGGGCATAGTTTATTTGATCATAATCATGCTTAGTGCACTTGGAACCTTTTATGATTCGTATCAAAAGAACGAAAAATCAGGTAAAATTATAAAAAAAATATGTTTCACTTATCATCACTTTCACTACAATTAATGTTAATAACCTAAAAGGAACTGACACCGTCTCCACAAACGAATTAAGTAATTGAAAAACAATTTTTAGTAACATTTTTTATCAAGTTTTGACACATCCATGTTACCTTCACAATAACTTAAGGCATTTGTGTTTTCCACCTATTTAGATATCTTTAGATATATTTGTTTGTTAATTTGTGCAAAAGAAAATATAAAAACGTCCATGCCTAACAATTAATACTATTATTGATACTACAAAATAAAGGTTTTTTAATTTTACAATGCTACATTAACATACAGTAGATAATTAGATATAACATTTAAACATAGCTACTCCTCAAATAAAGTCGATCCCACAGGCTATCATATCAATAAATTACCTCTAATTAAGCTCTTGAAAAAACAGTTAATACAGTTAATTTAAGATTATTTACATATAACTTTTACGCAAATATTGTTGTGAACAATTAAAAAATTGAAAAAAGACAAAGTGTTGTAAAAATTCCACGAGAGGGACCCGCACCCCATGACATGCCGGGTCAGGTGCACTACCAACTATGCTATCGTAGCTCAATCCAACTCGCCGAAATTAATCAACACTATCTACTCTTACTCTGTAAGCCAAAGGAACCTTATTCAATGTCGACAACTACGTCATCAACATATTGAAAGATCAGTTAAGAATTAGGCGCATATGACATATATATATATACCGGATGTCATGAGGTGCGGGTTCGAATCCCGCTCGTGGAATTTTTTCAACACTTTGTCTTTTTTCAGTTAATTTAAATTACTCTTAAATTTTATTCTGCTGTTGTCTCGTGTCTGGGTTGAAATAATTTTATTTCTTTCTTCAAACTGAATAAGGGAGTTCGCCTATTTTGCAAAAGGATTTCAAAAGAAGTTAAATTCCACTTGAAATAGCCGCATTTGACAATAATCTTTGTAAGTTAACAAACGTTTTATGGCTCCATCTATCATCGTTCTCATCAACCGTCACTAGCTAGACTTTGCTAGTGGCTAGCTAGAGCAGCTAGATCAACTAGTTAGCTGCTCTATCTAGCTGCTAGAGTGTAGACCTTTCCTTCTTTTATAGACGTCACATTAGCCAATCTTACGCCGCCGCTGTTCTGTGCTGTAATAAGTCTTAATCTATTACAACTATAGTATTTTTTCAGGGAATCCATATTTATTAGCCTTCTCACTGCATCGCAACTGGAAGAAATTAGTGGCTCCAAGTGGGACAAATCCAGACCCGAGATTAGAAAGATTGAAACTGTTTCATGGGATGAGGTAAATATTAAGAACCGTAAAAATTATATATAGGGCGAGTATGGATGGAAATGTTGGTAAGGGAAGGCCTCGACGCAAGTACCTGGATCAAATCGGGGAAGTCCTTAAAAAAGGTCAGGTCAAGAGTACCCTAAACCGACGAGCGTGTATGAACAGACTAATGAATGTGGATGAAGCGAAAGAAGTCTGTAAGGATCGCAGCAAGTGGAAAGAGGTGGTCTCTGCCTACCCCTTCGGGAAAAAGGCGTGATGTATGTATGTATATATGTATGTGTAAAAATTTTCCTTAATCTTAACCGTCTTCATCCTTCACGAATTATATAATGTCTTGTGGTCTATAAAAATATTTAATTAGAACAACCAATGAAGATACAGTTGACTAGGTAGTACCACAGTATAAGGAGGTATTAAATTCCCTAATCTGTGGTAATATTTATCTATTCAAGCCGTAAGCAAACCGTAGCTATGCATAATTTTATCAGTGTAAGATTTATAGAATCTGTTCATCAGTTGCAGACATTGCCTACATGAACCAACATACAAACAAATAACTCGTTGCAAAATTAATGAAGAAGCCGATTGGCGCAGTTTATTAGAAGTCCATGATATTTTAAAGTAATGTTAAATATGAATTCGAAAAGGTAACTCCTCATTTTTAACTGACTTCAAAAAAAGGAGGAAATTATCAATTCGACTGAATTTTTTTTAGTTTTTTTTTGTATGTTTGTTACGCGATATCTTTGTAAGTTGTAAACCGATTTTGAAAATTCTTATTTTGTTCGAAAGAGTATGCTTGCTGAGTGGTCCCATTGTCACTATGACAAAATCTGATGATGGGATCCCAGAAAAATCGAGGGCATTCCTTAAATTTTATAAGCATACATAACGTTTTTAGTGTATTTTATGATAACGCCTCCCCTCCACTGTGCTATGCAAAAGAAAGTCTCCTAGAGCTCTTCTCCTTGAAGCCACCGGGAAAGAAAGTATTAGTACTAATAGATAAAACCTGCAAGACCCCTAGCCCTATTTCTTAAAAAATAATAAATGGTAACATTTTTTGTTTCAGAACAATCACGTTGTTCTGTGTGATATTCTCTCACACGGTGCTCATCATGGCGTATGGATATGTCGACAATCCCTTATTTATTGAAAAGGTAAGTAACTAATATGCGTTTTGCATCCTAAAATTTCCGAAACTTATGTTCTTATAAATGTATGTAGTTTACTAGCTGACCCGGCAGACTTCGTACCGCTTTGACAGTTTCTCATCATCATCATCATTATCAGCTCATTTAATGTCCCCACTGCTGGGGCACGAGCCTTCCCTATGGAATGATAAAACGGGCCATAAACCACCACGCGGGCCCAGTGCGGATTGGTGATTGTTAACGACTGCTAATGCAGCCGGGACCAACGGATTTACGTGCCTTCCGAAGCACGGAGGAGCTCGAGATGATAAATTTTTGGTCACCCATCCGATGACCGGCCTTTGCGAAAGTTGCTTAACTTCAGCACTCGCAGACCGGGCGCGTTAACCACTGCGCCATCGAGCTCCTCCTGACAGTTTCTATGACAACAAAACAAACAAATCGTTAAATAGTTTACGCGTGAAAAGTATCACACAAACAAACAAACAAACAAACAAACTCACTTTTTTAATAATAAGTCTTTGATTGTACTCTTGGGAACATATGTAAAAAATTTCATCATGATCGGTTGAATAGTATACGCGTAAAAGCGTAATAAATAACAAACAAAAAAACTCACTTTCGCATACTATGTTAGGTTACTAATAATTAGGATAGTTAGGGTATAAACTCTGCTTTAGACACACAGCTGCTTATAACGTACACCACTATTGTTACCCTGTAAATGCCATCCCAATCCTATCCAAACTACTCGGAGAATCTAGTAGAGAGCGGGAGCACGCTTGCGTGATGCCGTTCCCTCTAGAAACCTTCTGACGTTGTTTTGATCGTGATCAAGCAGTGTGGCTTGACGTCCGGTGACGCTGTAAAAGCCGTTTACAGATAACAGCACTCTCTCCTAAAAAAAAAATTGAGTCAGCGAAATCAATCTTTTTTTTATATTTATATTCAACTTTTTTGAATAAAATCGGATTGTATTGTCATCATGTCAACATGATGTGTCAAAACGATTGTGTCAAAATAAATTTGATTTATCAGTCATTCAGGACAAAGCATTTTATATATATAGATGATTCACATACGTTCTTTGTCGTACCGTTTACCAATTTTTCTGCCAAGCCCCTAGGTCGACTGGTAGAAAGATGCCTTTTGGCATTATGTCCGCCTTTTATACTTATTTTTTTATAGTGCAATAAAGATTAAATAAATAAATAAACACGGCACTAATTGTAACTTCTTTTAATATCGTGAGTCACTCAACATCGTAGATTTTATCCTTGTGACCACGGACCCAGCTGGATCCAGCAAAGGGATCGAAACATCAGGCTAAAATAATTATGTAGAATTGACGAGTTGGGATGTGATATGGGAGTCAGAAAAACGATGGTACACCTTACTCAAACAAAGAGAACTCTTTCAAAACAGACTGGATACAACTGTATGATCTGTATATTCCCCCAACACGTATGTTCTCCCAAATAATAATTATATCAATAAATAAATCGTATTTCCATACAAAATATTGTCTGTTTTAACAAAAGTATAGAAAACTTTCATTTTTATTTATTTAAAATTAAATTAGTTTTACATAATATGTCGTTCGTGCTAGAATCTTATCTTGATCTATACAATATAGATGAACGCAAATATTGCCACACTGCTTTCAAAACAGAATATAGTACCTACTTGAAAAATTACACCTTGCCTCAAATAGTACTCGCACCTGGTAGGCTAATCTTGACGCAAACTCAATCTCAATACAATTCCGATGCGATTAATATGTATCGATATTGGGATAAGTTTCGCAATTTCGGAACGCCCCATCTCGATAATAATTTGTTCACTCAATTTCCACGCAATTTAATTCCAATGTAGCGCTATTATCGCTATTGGGATTGGAAATTGATTATTGCAATTGTGTTTCAAGAGTAACCCACCTGCGCCTTTCAGGGTGCCTAGTCTGAGTTTTGTTTACTATCCGTATTCATTCGATCACGTTAACGAAAACGAACGAAAATTTAGTATGGCATTAAAGCAGCGCCTCCTGGCGGCATACGAAAATAGTTAACATTTTGCCATACAAATTCTCGTTTTCGTTAACGTGATCGAATGACGAATGAAACTCGCACTTGGCACCCTACACCGCGACGCAGCTCTCACAGATCCTCTCCCTTCGCGTTCAAGTTCAGTTTGAAGAGTTATCTGTTATCTGACATAAAATGTTCAACTATATTCCGTGTACATAAAGTTCAAAGTCTAATGGGGAAATTGACAGATTGTGTAGTCCGATGCACAGGACGTAGTAACTAATAACTAATCTGTGGCGCAGGCTCGTGTACAACGCCATCCAAAACTGTCAAAGGAGAATTTAGTTGCTGCATATTTTAATAACTAAAACCAATATATTTTAATAAAGTTTTTTTTTTATTGCGGTAACAATTGTCGCAGGTGCTACGTATTTTCGACTTTATGACAGCGCCAGTAAGGATTAGACTTTTTGAATGTTCACAAAGCGAGGTGTCGTCTTAACATTGTTTTCAGGCGTACGAAGACCCGACGAAGCAGATACTCTTCAACGGCAGTCTGGTGGTGCACACGTTCTTCCTGACCTCCAGCTTCCTTCTGGCCTTCAACCTTCAGATCCAGGAGGAGAAGCAACGAATTAGTCTGATGCATTGGCCCAAAGGAGTTCTGCTGAGATGGCTGAGGTGATTATTTTTTAAATCATTATAAAATAATTGTGAGCTGTATTTCTGGTTGCTGGATTTTGGCTGGATATGAGTAGCGACCACACTAAAACCTTTTTTGTATTGCTATGTGGACTAGTATAGGCTGATGATGATGATGATGATGTTCTGGTTTTGAGGGTCTAGTGAAATTGAAGGCATAAAAGCTGAAGCTGTAGATGTAGCAAGCGTCTCTGGCTGGATTGTGGTGGCCGCATTTCATCAGCTCAATTCATCCACTCAATCACTCTGACAATTTTTACAGAGATTTTAAGAATCTTCGATCTTTTTGCCATTCCTTTATCAGATAGGTACGAGTAGAACATAAATCATTGATTTAAATTTTTTTAAACTGATAGAAATATTTTTATCTAACTAAATATCATTTTCAGCGTTAGCTACTTATTTTCTTATGCAAAATAATATTTTTTTTCTTTTGTTTTCTAAAGACTACACAAACACTTGGTATTTTATGAGGTTCTACCTTGCAGAGGGTTTGAAACGTCCTCCGGGAAGGGTCTTGTAGCAGGCCCTTCCCAGTGAGACCCGCTCGTGGGAGGACGGGTCGGACCGCAAACGGGCTACTTGCGTTTCGCTGGGTCGGCTTGAGTCAGTGCTTCGTGCTCAGGAGATGTTGTTCTTGCGAACGCCGGGCCAATGCTGAGCGCGAGCCGCAGCGAACAACTGATATTATAGTCGCGCGCGCGCCGTTGTCCGACCGCGATCGCAGCGCCCCCTTATCGTCATCTTTAGTAAATAAGAATTGTGTATTTATATTTATATCAATAGTTGTAACACTATAAAATTGTACTTCAGCAGCTAAGTTTTTACTAAATATACATTCTACAATCTGTCTTCAATCTAAACTAGTGTATTATTTACCACAAATACCCTGAAAGCCGGTTAAAATGTTTAATGTTCTCTTCCAGATTAAGTCCTGCCTACGCTCTCGTGTTAGCCACCATTTCCACGTGGATGCGGCACACCGGGAGCGGGCCGCTGTGGGACTTGGTGGTGGTGAAGGAGGCCACGGCCTGCCGCCAGTACTGGTGGGCGCATCTGCTCTTCATCAACAATTACGTTTACAACGACTCTCATTGCGCGCCGCAGACTTGGTGAGAAAACCTTTTTTTTGTATATTTATCTTAACGGGTTAACAGTGCCTTCGTCTCACGTGTTGTAAAGTGATGATAAGGCCAATGGTGGAAGCGCACTTCACCCGGAATCCTCAACTTGTGAGGCACTGGCTATCTTATCACTAGCTGCCGGAACACAACAGTGCTACAAACATTGATTGACCTTTTACCTACACAAATTAGAGACAAGTGTAATCCTAACATCTTTAATATTGTTAAGTAAGTTAATTAAGATAAGATCATTGTTTATATCATGTAGGTTCGTAGACCAATCAATTGTTATTTTTTATAATAATAATAATAAAAATAAAAAAAGGAAATAATAATAATAGACTTTCCTACACTCACACCAATTATCTAGCCCAAGAGAAGCTTCGTTATGAAACTCGTTAAATGGTTACTAGACAACGGATAAACATACTTAAAATACTTAAATACATACTTATTATACGTAGAAAACACCCAGACCCGAGACAATTTAGAAAAACAATAATTTCTAAATTGAGCCGACCGGGGATCGAACCCCGGACCTCAGAGATGGCGACACCATGAAAACCGGTGTACAAACCACTCGACCAAGGAGGTCGTCTAAGCTCGTTTCTCGCTTCTCGTTTAGGCTCGTTAATAAGTAAGTCAATAAATAATTTATATAGTACCAGAGGCCTCCATCATTGAAATCAAATCATCACTACAATTGATGGATACTGGTTTAATCCACTAAATGTGGGTTGGTGATCACTGATCATAAACACGGGCTGTGTATCGAAAATTTCGAAACACACTTGCCCGACCAGGGAATTGAATTCAGGACCTTCGGATGTCGGGTTGCTTTGCTACCGTGCCGTGCCGTTTAAGGCGGTCTTCTACCTGCTCCTACTCCTCCGTACTTCGGAAGGCACTTAAAGCCGTTGTTTTCCGGTTGGTCTACGAAAGCAGTCATCAAAACGAACCAACCTGAAAAGCATCGCTGATAGTGGGGACTGTCCGCTACTAACTCACATGTATATTATAACCAATTCCCATCTATAGTTAATAAGTACCAACATAGGATTTAAGCTTTCGTTGTACTAATTACATTATGAATCTTGCTGTCTGATTAATAAAATATTTAATTTAATTTAAGCCACGCTTATGATCACCCCATGTGGAAGTCTCTAAACCACTGTATTCCACTGGCTGACTTTACTGATGAGTGGTCCACCGGCAGGTACCTGGCCGCCGACACGCAGCTGTTCTGCTTCGGGCTGCTGGTGTGCGTGCTGTTCAAGACGCCGCGGTCGCGGGTCATCGCGCTCTCCACGCTGTTTGTGGCGGCGCTCGCTATCGTAGCGATGCATACCTACTTCCAGGATTTGGACGCCGTCGTCCTCCAGAGGCCTGAGTAAGTTTACTGAGAGATTTAGATACTATATATAATAATAATAATAATAATAATAATAAGTAATAATTTATTTTTCATATAAAATCACACATATAAACAGAAACAGATAAATTCTTATAGATAAACATATTGAATTTTTGCCTGAACTAGGAAAATCCTGTGATTCAGGCGACCATAGTGCTAGTATATTGATAGAAAAAGAAAAAAAGAAAAATTAAATTAAATAAAAACACAATTCATCACTTACAATTAAATCCACAAAGTATATGTATAATTAAAGTTTTAACAATTTAAAAGGATTTACAAGAGAAAAAAAAACTATAATAGTACCTAATTCTAGCCCAACATATTATAAAAAATAATTATAAATTAGACACCTTATTTTGATACTACAAGTAACTTCTCTGTATCTTCATAGGACATGGGTTGCAAAATATTTTTTACTTTGTTCTTACAGTTGGTATAAGTAAGGGGAAATATGTCACCGATTTTATTTAATCGGTTGTAGAGAAAAGGACCTAGGAAAAAATAGAACCATTCTGTGAAAGAGAATTTAATGCATATTTTTTGAGTACATACGATATCTTTCCGTCTTTTCATTGTTAATTCAGTGCTAAATGGAAGGGCTGCGTGCTGTTTTAGAACAATGTGCATTATAAATAATTGTCGAACTGATAATACGTTGCATGACTTATATAAGAGGTTAGTAGGAAAGAGATAGGGACGGCAAGTCGACACCTTGAGGATCGCTCGCTGAGCTCTTTCTGTGGTTAGTAGTAAGGTTTTATTTACACCACCCCAAGTAGTAATGCAGTAGGTTAATAGTGATTCACAAAGAGCAAAATAAACTTGCTTTATTAAAGCTGTATCTGCAATATGTCGTATCTTTTTGAATACAAATATTAACTTACGCAACCTGTTATTTAAAGCCATAATATGTGGTTTGAAAGAAAGTGTTTCATCTATTAAAATGCCCAGATATTTTATAGTTTCCGTTTGCTTAATTTCGGGGCACTCACAAGGGTTTAGTGTTGGCCCTTTACAGTAATGAGCACGAAGTGTTGAGTCTGTCATCGACACCGATTTTTTACTTAAACAGAACTTAATATATTTAGTTTTTTCGGCATTTAGTGTTAGTATATTTTTATGAAGCCAGTTATTTACAACATTGAAACCGCTTTGCGCATACATATAAACTTCTTCTTCCGAGTTAGCCGCAAAAACAAGGGCGGTGTCATCAGCGTAGGATATGATTTTTCCATGATCTAGCTGTGTATTACACAGGTCATTAATGTAAATTGAGAACAGGGTGGGTCCTAAAATACTTCCTTGAGGAATTCCGAAGGATGTGTTATCCTGCTCATCACTAAGGACACTGTCAATCCTCACACATTGCGTTCGTTCTTTTAGATAACTCGTAAAAAGGTCTAACTGGGTGCCTCTTATACCCAATGCTTCAAGCTTGCGTAAGAGGATAGGGATGGAAACTGCATCGAATGCTTTTGCAAGGTCGAGGAAGATACCAACAGTATGCTTACTTATATTAAGATTTTGTACAATATATTCAGTCAGGTGGTGTACCGCATCCGCAGTAGACATTTTTGGCCTAAAACCAAACTGAAAATTAGACAAAATAGAATTGTTTTCCAAAAAATGTACTAATCTCGAATTTATAATTTTTTCTAAAATTTTTGACAACGATGGTAATAATGATATAGGTCTGTAATTTGATATTTGTCTTTTATCGCCATTTTTATAAATAGGTATAACAATGGCTTTTTTTAAACATTTTGGAAAAATGCCGATAGACAGACTTAATTGAAAGATATATGTTAAGGGAGGTATCAAAATGTGCCTGAACTGCTTAATTATTTTATTAGATATATTGTCCCACCCAACAGCACAATTATCTTTTAAACTCATAATGATTTTTTCAACTTCGCCTTCATCAGTATCTAGCATAACAAATGATTTAAGCAGTGATTTAGTGCTACAATCAGCAGAGGTGTACACCGGGGTCTGTAAAAGTGTCTGTTTTTTATCCGCCAGATCTTTACCAGTGTTAATAAAATAATTATTTGCGTTATTTGCAGTTATTTGATGAGTTGGGTGCGCTTGAAGTAAACTTAATGAATCATGTTTTTGTTTCGAAATATAAGTGATGTTTTTAATATGTTTCCATATCTTTTTATTATTAGTTCCAGCTGCTTCTAATGATGATTTTTCGTAATTGATTTTTATTTTTTTCAATAGATTATTACAGAAATTTTTGTATCTTTTATATGACAATTGCACTGAGGATTTCGTTTAGCGGACATATGCAATTTGTCTCTATGTTTCATACAACGAATGAGACCTGGAGTAATCCAAGGTTTCAAATTATGCAATTTCTTACTTAAATTAATATTTGATGTATTTTTATGAATAGCTGGTTGTATATTTTCTACTAAGTATGACATGCAAAAATGCGGATCAGCGGAATTAAAAACTGGGTCAAGATCGATATGACGTAAGTCAACTTCAAGTTTGTTTAAGTTTAGTTTAGCGATTGTGCGAGTATTATTTACTTTAGGTAATTCGCAATTTAAGGCTAGTAGGGCAGCAGAATGGTCGGTTATTGTTGAGTTAGTAACAAGCGCAGATGATGAAAAGTTAGATTTGAGCATGACATGATCCAAACATGAACCACTTTGGTGAGTAGGCAGAGTGTGCGCAGGAAGCAAGCCATGAAAGGAGCATACATTGAGGTAGTCTTGGGCATTTGAATCGATTTTTTCAGGTCTAATATTAATATTTATGTCTCCAATCATAATTAAATTTCTATAAGAGGATAAATTTTGAAGTAAACTGCTTAAAGAGTCTATGAAGTTTTTTGGGTGATTGAAGGAGGGTGGCCTATATAATCCTAAAATTGCAAAGTCAGAACCAATTTTTATTAGTAAACTATTGCAATCTATTATTTTAAGTTCCTCCGCAGTAACATTTAGATAGTCCTTACTATAAATTACAATGCCATCGTTTTGGTTATAAGTTTTGCTACTCTTAAACATATTGTAACCTGGTAATTGAGGTATATTATATTGTTTGTTAAGCCAACATTCGGTCAGAATTATTATATCTAAATTAACTTCTAATCTCTTTTGAAATATAGAAAAATCATCAAAATTTTTAAATATACTGCGAATATTTTGTGTAAGTATAGTTAGTGGATTATTATAAACGGAAAGATATTGTTTGCAATTCTCTACATCACACAACTTAGCCTCAGATACAGAGAGGTTGTCTAAGTCTTCAATTAAATTACTTATCATTTATGTAATATACAAATAATGGTAATTTAATAAAATAGATTTAAAATGAAAACTAAACTAAGACTAAAGTATTTATAAATATAAAAATATAAAATTGGAAAAGGGCTGAAAAAACACTTAAAAGGCGGCGCTCTTAGGCGCCTCCATAGTCAATTGAGTTTAAATACCTCCTTTCCGCATTTAACTTCGCAGGACAATCAGCGGCACCTGTGTTATGTTCACTAGGCTTTTTGAATCTGGAACATGTGGCACATTTTGGGGAGTCAGCTTTCTTTGCGCACTCTTTTATGGAGTGCCCCTGATCGCCACAATATCCGCAGGTAAAAACAAGCTCCCGACAGGACTTGGCTGCATGACCGTACTGCTGGCATTTAAAACATCTCGTAACTAACGTAAAGTCTTTAACAGGGCATGAAGACCAGTTCACGAACACTCTGTCTTTTGAAATTAGGGCTTTTCGAAGTTCTGCGGTTACTTCTATTATATAATTGCAGGTTTCACTGTCCTTCTTTCCTGACTTGTGACTTAATTTGGTCGAGGCTAGAAAAGTCTCCAAGTTAATATAAGCTAGTTGGTCGGCTAAATTCTGACGGTACAGACAGGTGAAAACTTCTTTTTCCTGCATATTAGAGGGCACTCCGATCACTACAATTCTTGGCTTCCTCTTTAGCGGTTCGTCGATTGATAGGCCTGATTTAGTTATCTGGGTCGATTTTTTCAACTTCTCGATGTCTTCTTTGGTTTCTGTGCTTATTATAACCCCACCATTTCTTGTCTTACGTAGGCCTCTTACATGGAGATTCATCTCTTCGGGACAAATTATTTTTTGGACAAGGGTTTTTGTCTCCTCGCTAGATTTTGCCTTATCATTCGGGTAAATGGCCACGGAACTTATATTTATGGGCTTAAAGAAGTTATTCGGTCCTCTTTTTACCATGTCAGAAAAGGAAGGGCTCGTAACAGTTTTGGAGGTTTCTTTAATGCTGGTTTGGAGGTCTTGTAGCTGCTGCGTCAGATCTACTTGGTCTTGGAGAGTTTGGATGGAGGAGTGAGCTTTCACGATTCTCACTTTCAAGGACTGATATTGAACAGCCATCTGAGATGTTCCATGGGACACTTTACGACACAGATTATGAATTCGTAACTTTTGTTCCGAATTCAGTTTGCCCTCAGTAGATATATGGCAAACTTCATTTAGGCATTGCTCTATGGTGGTCATCCAGTTTTGTATTTCTGGTGTAGCAATAACTTCGAGAGTGCCTTCTTCATTGTTTTGCGACTGAGGTCCTGGGATAGATGGGCAAGAGGGCGAAGATGTTGGTGGCGGAGTTCGTGCAATCCTGCTGCTCCGGTTGAATGGACTATCCATCTTATCAAAAACTACTTATTTATTTTCTATACACTAATCATATTCACTAAAACTTAATAACTTTAATTAAATGTATTATTTCACGTGAGACACAGTTTAAAGTTCAAATCAGCGCGATCGCTGAAAAAACGAGGTCACGAATTATGCAAGTGATTAATTAAATATTTTTATTGTTATTTATAGACACGTCAGTTTGCCGGTAGACTATTCCATCAATGATATAGATAGGAAGAGGTTACATAGACTGTGCTACTAGCTAGTGAGCCATTGTAGCGATGCAGACCTGCTTTAAGGACTTGGAGCTGTCGTTATCCAAAGACCAGAGTAAGTATACCAGGATGCCGCTCTCTCTACGCTGTTTGAGACGGCCGGCGCTCGCCGACCTACTTCCAGAGATCTGAGTGAGTTTTCCGAGAGATTTAGATACTACATTAGCTAGTAAGCCTACGTAGCGATGCAGACCTATTTTCAGGACTTGGATGCTGTTGCCATCCAAAGACTACTATTAAGTATGTAAACCAAGACGCCGCGCTCTCCGCGCTGTTATTGGCGGCACACGCTATCGTAGCCATGCAGACTTACTTCCAGGACTTGGACGCTGTCGTCATCTAGAGACTTGAGTGAGTGTACCGAGAGATTAAGAATAGCTAGTGAGTCATCGTGGTGATGCAAACCTAACTTCCAGACTTGGAAGCTGTCGTTATTCAGAGACCTAATTGTGTATACCGACTCCAAGAGATTTTGATACTATTTATATTATATTTAGAAAATGGTAAAAAACTCAGCTAAAATGTTTAAAAAAAAATTGTATCAATACATATACAAATAAAAGTCGGACTCACTTACTGACTAACACACCTTCAGTCCAAACCCGAAAAAGAAATTTTTGTACATATGTTGCTTGTTGATATTAAAAAGGCATAATGAGGTACAATTTGAGGAAATTGTTACGGGATCAAGGGATATGGGTATTCTCGAGGACGAAGTAGCGGGCGGTCGCTTTTCAGAGCAATTAGATGAATGCTTAATAGAATGGACATCAGAGTTTATTTATACGTGATTGTCGACAGAACTTACCGTAGCCTGTACGCGGAGGACAGGACCTTCCGGGAGCTGTACATCCGCGGCCACACCAACGTGTCTGCCTACGTGTTGGGACTCGCCGCCGGCTTCCTCTCCTACTACGGGCTCAACCAGCGGGGGATCTACACCAGATACAAGGTTAGGAACATTTTTCACAGACGGAGAACGGCGACCATAATGACTGTGACCTTGATTCTTTAGTAGCATCGTTCATCATCAGCATATATTAGTCCACTGCTGGATATAGGCCTCTCCAAGTGCACGTCACTGAGCACGATCCGCGGCTACTCTCATCCAGCTCTTGCCAGCCATCTTGCGAAAGTGACTCCACCTAGTTTGAGGGCATCCTACACTACGTTTGCCGATAGGCGGTCTCCACTCGAAAACTCGTTTACCCCAACGGTTATCGGTTCTGCGACCAATATGGCCGGCTCGCTGTCACTTGCTAATTCGGTGGGTTATGTTGGTAACCTTCGTTATCCATCGGATCACCTCGTTCCGAATCCGATTCTTCATAGAAACTCTAGGCATAGCCTTTTCCATAGCAGGCTGAGCGACTTTAAATTTGTGAACCAGCCCTACCGTGAGAAGCGTGGACGCACGTTTGCTTCGTATGTCGCGTTCACAGTCGCGTTAGTATACTATCTTCATTCCCTATAGTATAATATAGCTAAATGATTGTAAGTTGAGGTTAAAATTTTATTTAGTTGATATTTTTAAATATTAACTACCAATTATCAGCCTGATTTTATGATTTTTGTGTACACTCGACTGCATGGAATTTCTTAAATATACGTCAGTTTCAAGTGGTTTTGCTTTTTATTGCACTTGTGTATTTCGGCAATGTAACAGGTATGTGATGCTTTGTTTCAGAAGTACCGCTGGGTGCTGTGGCTAGCGTTTCCACTGGGGGTGGCGACGATCCTTACTGGAGGGTTCTTCTACGTAGACGGCTCGGAACCTTCCACCGCCCTGAAGGTTCTCTATGCCACGCTGTACAAGTCAGTCTTCCAGACGATCGTCCTCATTATAGTCATGGGATGCATCTTCAAGCTGGACAGTAAGTATCGACCATTTCTTATTTGTTTTTAGAACACTAAGGAACCTGAAACACTAAACCTTAAAACTAAACCAAAACAGTAGCCACTTCTTCAGGAGAGTAGGGACCCTGTACTAATTAAAAATAAATAAGATAAGAAATAATAATTGCTTGTTAGATTACATTTCTATTCAGTCTTAGTTTTACGAAAAAAATTAGTGCCAGGCTCCTAGATAGCTACGTCTCTATGCACAGTATGTTTACTAAGAGAACAAATCAATGCAGACAATTTGTTAAATTAAACCTACTTCGTGAGGAGATCGATGGCTCAGTGGTTAACGCGCACGGTCTGCGATTGCTGAGGTTAGGCCACTTTCTCGCAAAGGTCATCGGATGAGTACCAAATGTATCATCTCGAGCTCCTCCATGTTTTGGAAGGCACGGGAAGCCGTTCCTCCTGGCTGCATTGGCAATCGTTAACGACCACCGCACCGCACTAGGCCCGCGTGGTGGTTTATGGCCCGTTCTCTCTATCCGTTTATACTATAGGGAAGTTTCGTGCCCCAGCAGTGGGGACATAAAATGAGTCGGTGATGATGGTAATAATCTAGTTTGTGTGTGTTAGGCGTGTACCGGAGCGTGGTGGAGTGGCGCGGCTGGACGTGGGCGGGGCGCGTGTCGTACGGCGCGTTCCTGCTGCACACGCTGTTCCAGCGCGGGCTGGTCGGCGGCCTGCCGCGCCCCAACTACATGACGGACTACACGGTGGTGAGTGCCGCGTCGTGACTCTGTGTGTGCCGGAGCGGTGGAGTGGCTGGACGTGGCGCGTTCCTGCTGCACACGCTGTTCCAGCGCGGGCTGGTCGGCGGCCTGCCGCGCCCCAACTACATGACGGACTACACGGTGGTGAGTGCCGCGTCGTGACTCTGTGAGTGCCAGAGCGGTGGAGTGGCTGGACGTGGCGTGTTCCTGCTGCACACGCTGTTCCAGCGCGGGCTGGTCGGCGGCCTGCCGCGCCCCAACTACATGACGGACTACACGGTGGTGAGTGCCGCGTCGTGACTCTGTGTGTGCCAGAGCGGTGGAGTGGCTGGACGTGGCGCGTTCCTGCTGCACACGCTGTTCCAGCGCGGGCTGGTCGGTGGCCTGCCGCGCCCCAACTACATGACGGACTACACGGTGGTGAGTGCCGCGTCGTGACTCTGTGTGTGCCAGAGCGGTGGAGTGGCTGGACGTGGCGCGTTCCTGCTGCACACGCTGTTCCAGCGCGGGCTGGTCGGTGGCCTGCCGCGCCCCAACTACATGACGGACTACACGGTGGTGAGTGCCGCGTCGTGACTCTGTGTGTGCCAGAGCGGTGGAGTGGCTGGACGTGGCGCGTTCCTGCTGCACACGCTGTTCCAGCGCGGGCTGGTCGGTGGCCTGCCGCGCCCCAACTACATGACGGACTACACGGTGGTGAGTGCCGCGTCGTGACTCTGTGTGTGCCAGAGCGGTGGAGTGGCTGGACGTGGCGCGTTCCTGCTGCACACGCTGTTCCAGCGCGGGCTGGTCGGCGGCCTGCCGCGCCCCAACTACATGACGGACTACACGGTGGTGAGTGCCGCGTCGTGACTCTGTGAGTGCCAGAGCGGTGGAGTGGCTGGACGTGGCGCGTTCCTGCTGCACACGCTGTTCCAGCGCGGGCTGGTCGGCGGCCTGCCGCGCCCCAACTACATGACGGACTACACGGTGGTGAGTGCCGCGTCGTGACTCTGTGTGTGCCAGAGCGGTGGAGTGGCTGGACGTGGCGCGTTCCTGCTGCACACGCTGTTCCAGCGCGGGCTGGTCGGTGGCCTGCCGCGCCCCAACTACATGATGGACTACACGGTGGTGAGTGCCGCGTCGTGACTCTGTGTGTGCCAGAGCGGTGGAGTGGCTGGACGTGGCGCGTTCCTGCTGCACACGCTGTTCCAGCGCGGGCTGGTCGGCGGCCTGCCGCGCCCCAACTACATGACGGACTACACGGTGGTGAGTGCCGCGTCGTGACTCTGTGTGTGCCAGAGCGGTGGAGTGGCTGGACGTGGCGCGTTCCTGCTGCACACGCTGTTCCAGCGCGGGCTGGTCGGCGGCCTGCCGCGCCCCAACTACATGACGGACTACACGGTGGTGAGTGCCGCGTCGTGACTCTGTGTGTGCCAGAGCGGTGGAGTGGCTGGACGTGGCGCGTTCCTGCTGCACACGCTGTTCCAGCGCGGGCTGGTCGGTGGCCTGCCGCGCCCCAACTACATG
This sequence comes from Eudonia mercurella, assembly GCA_963082485.1. Lineage (NCBI taxonomy): Eukaryota > Metazoa > Arthropoda > Insecta > Lepidoptera > Crambidae > Eudonia > Eudonia mercurella. Next base: position 18,048,954 of record OY720037.1, read on the forward strand.
ACGGACTACACGGTGGTGAGTGCCGCGTCGTGACTCTGTGTGTGCCAGAGCGGTGGAGTGGCTGGACGTGGCGCGTTCCTGCTGCACACGCTGTTCCAGCGCGGGCTGGTCGGCGGCCTGCCGCGCCCCAACTACATGACGGACTACACGGTGGTGAGTGCCGCGTCGTGACTCTGTGTGTGCCAGAGCGGTGGAGTGGCTGGACGTGGCGCGTTCCTGCTGCACACGCTGTTCCAGCGCGGGCTGGTCGGCGGCCTGCCGCGCCCCAACTACATGACGGACTACACGGTGGTGAGTGCCGCGTCGTGACTCTGTGTGTGCCAGAGCGGTGGAGTGGCTGGACGTGGCGCGTTCCTGCTGCACACGCTGTTCCAGCGCGGGCTGGTCGGCGGCCTGCCGCGCCCCAACTACATGACGGACTACACGGTGGTGAGTGCCGCGTCGTGACTCTGTGTGTGCCAGAGCGGTGGAGTGGCTGGACGTGGCGCGTTCCTGCTGCACACGCTGTTCCAGCGCGGGCTGGTCGGCGGCCTGCCGCGCCCCAACTACATGACGGACTACACGGTGGTGAGTGCCGCGTCGTGACTCTGTGTGTGCCAGAGCGGTGGAGTGGCTGGACGTGGCGCGTTCCTGCTGCACACGCTGTTCCAGCGCGGGCTGGTCGGCGGCCTGCCGCGCCCCAACTACATGACGGACTACACGGTGGTGAGTGCCGCGTCGTGACTCTGTGTGTGCCAGAGCGGTGGAGTGGCTGGACGTGGCGCGTTCCTGCTGCACACGCTGTTCCAGCGCGGGCTGGTCGGTGGCCTGCCGCGCCCTAACTACATGACGGACTACACGGTGGTGAGTGCCGCGTCGTGACTCTGTGTGTGCCAGAGCGGTGGAGTGGCTGGACGTGGCGCGTTCCTGCTGCACACGCTGTTCCAGCGCGGGCTGGTCGGTGGCCTGCCGCGCCCCAACTACATGACGGACTACACGGTGGTGAGTGCCGCGTCGTGACTCTGTGTGTGCCAGAGCGGTGGAGTGGCTGGACGTGGCGCGTTCCTGCTGCACACGCTGTTCCAGCGCGGGCTGGTCGGCGGCCTGCCGCGCCCCAACTACATGACGGACTACACGGTGGTGAGTGCCGCGTCGTGACTCTGTGTGTGCCAGAGCGGTGGAGTGGCTGGACGTGGCGCGTTCCTGCTGCACACGCTGTTCCAGCGCGGGCTGGTCGGCGGCCTGCCGCGCCCCAACTACATGACGGACTACACGGTGGTGAGTGCCGCGTCGTGACTCTGTGTGTGCCAGAGCGGTGGAGTGGCTGGACGTGGCGCGTTCCTGCTGCACACGCTGTTCCAGCGCGGGCTGGTCGGCGGCCTGCCGCGCCCCAACTACATGACGGACTACACGGTGGTGAGTGCCGAGTCGTGACTCTGTGTGTGCCAGAGCGGTGGAGTGGCTGGACGTGGCGCGTTCCTGCTGCACACGCTGTTCCAGCGCGGGCTGGTCGGCGGCCTGCCGCGCCCCAACTACATGACGGACTACACGGTGGTGAGTGCCGCGTCGTGACTCTGTGTGTGCCAGAGCGGTGGAGTGGCTGGACGTGGCGCGTTCCTGCTGCACACGCTGTTCCAGCGCGGGCTGGTCGGTGGCCTGCCGCGCCCCAACTACATGACGGACTACACGGTGGTGAGTGCCGCGTCGTGACTCTGTGTGTGCCAGAGCGGTGGAGTGGCTGGACGTGGCGCGTTCCTGCTGCACACGCTGTTCCAGCGCGGGCTGGTCGGTGGCCTGCCGCGCCCCAACTACATGACGGACTACACGGTGGTGAGTGCCGCGTCGTGACTCTGTGTGTGCCAGAGCGGTGGAGTGGCTGGACGTGGCGCGTTCCTGCTGCACACGCTGTTCCAGCGCGGGCTGGTCGGCGGCCTGCCGCGCCCCAACTACATGACGGACTACACGGTGGTGAGTGCCGCGTCGTGACTCTGTGTGTGCCAGAGCGGTGGAGTGGCTGGACGTGGCGCGTTCCTGCTGCACACGCTGTTCCAGCGCGGGCTGGTCGGCGGCCTGCCGCGCCCCAACTACATGACGGACTACACGGTGGTGAGTGCCGCGTCGTGACTCTGTGTGTGCCAGAGCGGTGGAGTGGCTGGACGTGGCGCGTTCCTGCTGCACACGCTGTTCCAGCGCGGGCTGGTCGGTGGCCTGCCGCGCCCCAACTACATGACGGACTACACGGTGGTGAGTGCCGCGTCGTGACTCTGTGTGTGCCAGAGCGGTGGAGTGGCTGGACGTGGCGCGTTCCTGCTGCACACGCTGTTCCAGCGCGGGCTGGTCGGCGGCCTGCCGCGCCCCAACTACATGACGGACTACACGGTGGTGAGTGCCGCGTCGTGACTCTGTGTGTGCCAGAGCGGTGGAGTGGCTGGACGTGGCGCGTTCCTGCTGCACACGCTGTTCCAGCGCGGGCTGGTCGGCGGCCTGCCGCGCCCCAACTACATGACGGACTACACGGTGGTGAGTGCCGCGTCGTGACTCTGTGTGTGCCAGAGCGGTGGAGTGGCTGGACGTGGCGCGTTCCTGCTGCACACGCTGTTCCAGCGCGGGCTGGTCGGCGGCCTGCCGCGCCCCAACTACATGACGGACTACACGGTGGTGAGTGCCGCGTCGTGACTCTGTGTGTGCCAGAGCGGTGGAGTGGCTGGACGTGGTGCGTTCCTGCTGCACACGCTGTTCCAGCGCGGGCTGGTCGGCGGCCTGCCGCGCCCCAACTACATGACGGACTACACGGTGGTGAGTGCCGCGTCGTGACTCTGTGTGTGCCAGAGCGGTGGAGTGGCTGGACGTGGCGCGTTCCTGCTGCACACGCTGTTCCAGCGCGGGCTGGTCGGTGGCCTGCCGCGCCCCAACTACATGACGGACTACACGGTGGTGAGTGCCGCGTCGTGACTCTGTGTGTGCCAGAGCGGTGGAGTGGCTGGACGTGGCGCGTTCCTGCTGCACACGCTGTTCCAGCGCGGGCTGGTCGGTGGCCTGCCGCGCCCCAACTACATGACGGACTACACGGTGGTGAGTGCCGCGTCGTGACTCTGTGTGTGCCAGAGCGGTGGAGTGGCTGGACGTGGCGCGTTCCTGCTGCACACGCTGTTCCAGCGCGGGCTGGTCGGCGGCCTGCCGCGCCCCAACTACATGACGGACTACACGGTGGTGAGTGCCGCGTCGTGACTCTGTGTGTGCCAGAGCGGTGGAGTGGCTGGACGTGGCGCGTTCCTGCTGCACACGCTGTTCCAGCGCGGGCTGGTCGGCGGCCTGCCGCGCCCCAACTACATGACGGACTACACGGTGGTGAGTGCCGCGTCGTGACTCTGTGTGTGCCAGAGCGGTGGAGTGGCTGGACGTGGCGCGTTCCTGCTGCACACGCTGTTCCAGCGCGGGCTGGTCGGTGGCCTGCCGCGCCCCAACTACATGACGGACTACACGGTGGTGAGTGCCGCGTCGTGACTCTGTGTGTGCCAGAGCGGTGGAGTGGCTGGACGTGGCGCGTTCCTGCTGCACACGCTGTTCCAGCGCGGGCTGGTCGGCGGCCTGCCGCGCCCCAACTACATGACGGACTACACGGTGGTGAGTGCCGCGTCGTGACTCTGTGTGTGCCAGAGCGGTGGAGTGGCTGGACGTGGCGCGTTCCTGCTGCACACGCTGTTCCAGCGCGGGCTGGTCGGCGGCCTGCCGCGCCCCAACTACATGACGGACTACACGGTGGTGAGTGCCGCGTCGTGACTCTGTGTGTGCCAGAGCGGTGGAGTGGCTGGACGTGGCGCGTTCCTGCTGCACACGCTGTTCCAGCGCGGGCTGGTCGGCGGCCTGCCGCGCCCCAACTACATGACGGACTACACGGTGGTGAGTGCCGCGTCGTGACTCTGTGTGTGCCAGAGCGGTGGAGTGGCTGGACGTGGCGCGTTCCTGCTGCACACGCTGTTCCAGCGCGGGCTGGTCGGCGGCCTGCCGCGCCCCAACTACATGACGGACTACACGGTGGTGAGTGCCGCGTCGTGACTCTGTGTGTGCCGGAGCGGTGGAGTGGCTGGACGTGGCGCGTTCCTGCTGCACACGCTATTCCACACTGTGGAGTTGTTCATTTGGTTTCTTTGTTATTTTACTTCATTTTTGTTTGAGAAATAGTCTATTTTTTAACGCCTCGGTGGCCGAGTGGCAGTGCGCTCGGCCCGATAGCCAAAGGTCCCGGGTTCAATTGCCAAGTCGGGTAAAATGTGTATTGGTATTACGATGCATAACGTGGGTTTGTGATCACCGACCCGCACTTGGCAAGCGTGATGATGGTGATTAAACAATGGCTCATCAATTGTAGCGATGACTTGGTTTATTTTTTTTACATTTTTACATAAAATATTAAAACTATATACCTATACTCGTATTAAAATCAGTAAAGTTTCTACAAATTCTTTACACATTGTATGCAAAATAAAACCTTTTAAAAGATAAGTAAGTTAAATCAAGTCTTAAATATAATATATAAATGTTTTATATATTATATTTAGGACTTGATTTTGCCAACTTCTTCAGGTTCAGCTTATGCTGTGAAGTACATTAACAGCGCTGGTTTTCAGTTAGTGCCAGTTGAATAACATCAACAAATTGTAGTCAAAAGAGTACTGAAAGTACTGGTTTTAAAATTAAAAAAAAAACATAAGATAAATATAATCAAAAGTAAACAGCCTCTCTGCTCAGCAATTAGCAAAACACAGTAGGTATCATAGTATGGTATTATTATAAGTCAATTGAACAACTTAATTTCAATCGGTTATCTTCTTGAGTAACTTACTTACTGTAACACTTGGTACTTCCAGTCGGTAGTGCTGTTGGCGACCATCTTCCTGTCGTTCTCGGCAGCGGCGGTGATGTTCCTGCTGGTGGAGGCCCCGGCGGCCGGCCTCGTGAAGGCCGCGCTCGGGGGGAAACCAAGGCCGCAGCTACAGGACAGGGACGAGCCGTGATGTGGGACAATAAAGGAATTAAGTTAACAACTCTTTTATTTGCAACGAACCTTGATAGACATACTGTTGAAGACGTATGTAAATTATAACAATGCGTTTAGTTCCACAAGATGGCGTGGCGCGATTCGTCTTCTGAATCGCGCTATCAAAGCGTCTTAGCTTATAATAGCATATAGGCCATGTAACCTACTCAGATCAAGGAAGCAACTAGCGGTTTCATTTTTAACCCTAATGTATTTGGTAATTTGTTTTAATGTACCCTAACCCTTTAGTGCAAAGGTATACCAATTTACACATACATAAAGGACTATGAATTGGGAGACCTGTTTTCTCTTGTGGAGTTGCAGCTATGAGAAGTAGTGATAGAATAAAGAATGGTAGCGCTACGCCTGAGTGAGCCCCGCTATGTAAGAGGAAGGAGCCGAATGGAATAATAATAATAATTTCCCCAACCACCGCTCCAAGAGCGGCGAGTCTCACCACTGAGACAATGCATCCACGACTCCGTTCGTACAACCACGGCACCGACTCAGTAGCGATACGCGCAGCGTTTCCGTATGATGCTGTAAAAGCAGTCTTGAGACTGCTTTTACAGCATCAAACAGCATAGATGTGAACCGTCTTGATGTTGACATCTAGACGTCCTCTTAAACTCGTCCTAGATGATCCCGACGATCCCATAACAGTTGCAAACGCATATATATATAATACACTAAACATACACGCGCTCCAAAGCAACCCATACACTGCACGTGTAGAATGTTTGACAGTAAGCTCTAAAAAGTGTCAATTTAACTTGTTGACTACAACGGCAATGTGCAAATCTGCTAGTCAGCATAATGACGCGAATACACAACGCCCTGCGCCCTCTATGTCGGCATCAACTGACACGGTATCAGTGACCCAGTGACCCAGGTATTTAAGCTTGTCAACTCGTTTCAAGGCGAGAAAACAAAGCAACTAATCTGTCTTAGGTACCTATTTGTACAAAACTATATGTCTTACTGTCTTGCAATTTTCCTACATCTCTTTAGTTTTTATTTTAGAAGTCTAAAATTGTGGAGAAAAGGGAGAAGTGATCTCCTGTTGTGAAGTTGTAGCGGGTAAGTCAAAGTCAAATTTAAATCATTAATCACAGGCACTTATTGACGTCAAAACTATAAAATCTAAATAATAAAAAAAAACTAAAAAAATGTTTAAACTAAAGTACTGAAGAGCTGGCAAAAAACTCGGGAGGCTTATTTCTTTTTCTTTACTTTCGACTAGAACTAGTGGTGGCGTAAAGAAAGGCCTCGCTAGCTTCTGCCTACGGAAGAGACACGAACCGTGATACGGGACAACAAAGGAACAATGGAAAGTAAACTCATCACTCTTTTATATAAGATCACATTTTATCAACCGCAAATATTTTGAGGATAAATTTAACAACATAAGTAAATAAACTATTTTTATGAAAAAACCTTAAATTTTTATACGCTTGTTCAAGTACGTTCAAGAAAAACGCCAAAAGACATTTCGATTAAAAAACACCCCTTACGCACTTTCGGTAGTTTCTATTCAAAGGAGCCGAAACAGAGAGACCGCAATGCCTACCGCTTACACGTGCCGTAGCTTCATTCAAAGAAGCCGACAGAAAGGCCGTAATGGGTGCTCCTAAAAATATTACAATTTTTGTGTAAGAAAAAGTAAAAATAAAAACTAGCCTAAATTTTTTTTTAATGCTAGGGCCTTATTTCTCTGATATAATTAGATGTTTTGTCAAAATATTTGCGGTTGATATAATGTGACCTTATATAACTGTACAAAACTAGGAGCTCGATGGCGCAGTGGTTAACGCGCTCGGTCTGCGATTACTAGAGTCAAACAACTTTCGCAAAGGCCGGCCGTCTGATAGGTGACCACAAATTTCTCATCTCGAGCTCCTCCGTGCTTCGGAAGGCACGTTAAGCCTTTGGTCCCGGCTGCATTAGCAGCAGTTAACAACCACCAATCCGCACTGCCGCGCTTTGTTCAGGGCCCCGAGTTTTCGTGAGGCTGGTTTTTATCACGGGTTCTATGTAGTGCTACGGATTTATTTCTGTGTAAATTAAAAAATACTTCTTCGTAGGTAAGTAATGTTCCGTACTTGAACAGATTTTGCTGATTTCTTATTTCTCAATAGTTACTTACGTGTAAGAATTTCAAATAATAATCACAATTCTGAACAATTTTGTACGGACACTTAAAGTGCTCCGCAAACAGATCAACTTTAGTTAAAAATACTATCAACGTAGTTGAAGAAAGTATCAACATGTTTAAAGTTTTCGCTTAAGATTGCAACAACAGTTTACGGTGACCGTAATTCTAAATTTACACGAGCAATTTATAACCTAAAAGCTGGTAATTCTCTCAGGGAGAGATTTAAAGATATTAATAAAAATGAAAGTTGCATCACAATATATTTACGAGAACCTAATGTATGTTTATAAAAATATTGAAACTTTTTCTAAAAACAGTGATATTCACAATGTAAACACTAGTTATAAAAACAAAATAGCAGTACCTTATACTAGGCTCCACAAAGTAAATAATTCATTTAGAGGCCTGTGTTTTTACAATATCAATTAATTAATTAATTATTGAATGAATGACTAAATGATTTAATGATTTATTGAATGAATGACTAAATGAGTTAATAATTAAATTAAAAATTATTGAATTAATGAAATAATAAATCAATTAATTATTGAATCAATGCATTAATGAATTAATAAATTAATGAAATAATGCCTTAATGACTATGAATTTATGAATTTGTGAATTTATGAATTAATTAATAAATTAATGATTTAATGATTTATGGTTAAATGATTATTAAATCATTATCTTGAATCATTGACAAATGAACTAAATAAATGAATGAATGTAGTAATAAAAAGAATACTTAGTAATAAAAGAAACATTCACGTTTGATTACTATTAGTTTTCTTATACTTTAATCAGACAGATCATTCTATTAGTTGCATTCCATTTATATACCTATATAAGGCACATAATATTCTACTTATGTTTTACCGAGAGTAATTTCAGTGTGTAAGACACACTGAGGTGACGACAGACGCAACTATATTTATCTACTTTTTGTCAAAGTTAAAGTTCACGGTTCGTGCGCGGTAAACGCGAAAACGACTAATGGTGAAAAGGTATTCTATTCGTCTAATAATGGTATCACAGGGTTCGTGTGTTAGGCCCCCGGTGTGTGACGCCCCCGTGGTGGAGGCACCCGATTTCGTTTTAGTGCGATAAAATTTATAAGTTGAATATTTTTATCAAAAGTACAGTCAGATAGCAAAGTGTAACCTATTATAAAAATGTTTATAAATGTCTACATGAAATGATCAGTCTTAGATTATTAATATAAATCTTTATTAATATATTGTCGGTGAAACAACAAATGATCAAACCCTTCCTTCGGGTCTGATCTAAATAGGTAATCTAATCGCACAATGGAGCTCGATACCGTGACCATCGATTTAGAAATTAAAAAAGGATTATTATTATTTAAAAGGATTTTCGTAACAGCGTGTTCGCGAATTCGTCATTCGATACAGCGGTTTTCGATACAACGGTTTTTCGAAAGGGTGTACCTACCACTTGAAAATGTTTTCGCAACAGCATACCTCGGAACGACGACTTTCCAACCTACATATCAGAGCCCCCTTTTCTTCTTGTACTTATAGCACTGTAACAACCCGAAATAAGTCGTGGTCATCCGATGGCGCGGTGTGAGGGTAATGCGACGACATATAAGTCAGGAAAGTCACGTGCTTAGCTTAGCACAATTCAGAATCAGCTTTATGTGGCATGCAAAAAGGGAGTCCTACACCTAGCAGTAGGTATATTGTGTCTGCTTATGACGAAAATGAAAATTATTTTTTATTTTTTTTATTTAACTAGGCATTTAAATTGCACTTATGAACGTCAAGTAGTTACACATAAAAATAAACAAATATATAACAAACATAATTAATAATATGGTAACATATAATTTGATAACAATACATACCTATATTTAATGCAATTCTACTGCTGGTGATGGTGACGATGAAGATAGTCCGAAGAGATTCCGATTTTCTATGCAATATCAAATCTAGTAGTTAGTAGTAGTAATTACACTTTAACACCTAGTAGTAGTAATTATACCGAGTGCTAAGTGCGAATTTAATTTGCCATTTGAAGCAGCGCCTCGTGGTTACAAACAAGGAGAGTTAGATCTGTGTGCGCGCCCGCGCACAGAACCCTTTCTTGAAAACCTCATCCATTTTGAATAACTAAATTTTTACAACACAGTTTCTTAAAACACCTAACAAGTCACGTAAACAAATGCCAGTGACCTAGCAGCAACCTCATGAGTGACAGTATGCGTTGCTTAGAACCGATACTACTAGTATAGTACATTTTTAAAGAGCTCTGTGTTTCTAGTTTGTGTGTTATACAAAATAATGGGGCGGGTTACATTTGTCTTGTTAGTATATTTTTTGCAATCGAGCTCTGCACTTATAGGTATATCAGGTAAGTGAATTCCTGTATCATAATCATCATCATCATCATCAGCCCATTTTGTGTCCCCACTGCTGTGGTACGAGCCTGCATAAATAGTTTTTATATTTACAGCACTTAAGTATCTATAACATCATCATATATGCTTTCAATCTCAGAACTTGTCGATTTGTTAACGCTTCGATCACATGAAACATTCAGAATATCGATTCGATTTCGTAAACTTTCTATCATTAGTCAGCAGTAATATATCCCTCAAGGAATTACTCTGAGACCTCTATTGTTGACCTTTATTATGTACCCTTAGTCAGTGATCACACAACGACCAAAGTAAATTGAACCTTATATGCTGTTGATAAGATTGAAAACCAATGAAAAAGTACAACCTGCCCGGCCGAGCCTAGGGTTAAATATGCAATTATTAAAAATAAACATAATATAGTGAGGCCGATAATGAAATCACACTAATATTATAAATGCGAAAGATTGTGTGTATGTGTGTGTGTATATTTGTTGTTGCTTCTCGACGCTGCAACGGATGGATGAATCTGGATGAAATTCGGCGTACAGATAGTATATAACCTGGATTAACACATAGGATACTTTTTATCCCGATATTCCCACGGGAACGGGAACCACGCGGGTGAAACTGCAGGCGGCCGCTAGTATAAAAACAATTGCCTTGATAATTTGCGTGAGACTGAGGTGTGTGTGTATGCAGTTTAAATTTTTAAAAACAATAACTATTAATTATGGCACCTTAAGTAGTTTCATAGCGTCAAGAATATGCAGCAGGATGCAAATATAATTTAAATAGATTTATAACTACACTGAGTTCAGTGCAAAAATATTCCAGAATACCCTGATATAGTAAAAGGTTCCATTATTAACAGACTTGTACGTAAACTATTCGCTGAAGGAAAAACCTTACAAGCATCCGGTACTCCTACTCTGTACGTAATTGTTGTAGTTTGAACTTTGGAAAATCTACACGACAATGGTTATTTCCACACATTTACATAAACAGTTACATCGGCTTTTAAAAATATAAGTTTTGTTAGCAAAATTGGTCAACTAATGTTAGTAGAAACATCACACTATATGTCCACCGAGAGATTTTAGTGGTTGTTTTCCCGCAGGTGGGTAGATCAGACCATGAAACTGAACAACTTTCCCCAAGAAACATAGGTCAAAAAACGAAATAATTCTTTCACTTTTCTATACAAAGCCTCTATTGACCGAGCATGGTTTCAACGCATAGGATACTTTTTTCGTCGATATTCCCAAGGAATGGAACCATGGGAAAGGCACGATTGGACAGGACGAACTTGGTGATATTCCAGTGTCTAAGAATCGACTCTGGCCTGTCCGCAACTAAACCTAGAACACTGTCAGGGCTGCTGCGCAAATAAAAATGAGATTCGGTCTCGAGACCTTGTGAGACGAACACACGTACAACTTTGCTCCCCGTATTTTTATTGAAAGCTGCAGTAAAGAGCTAGTCTTCCAGTGAAAAGTTGTAACGGTGAACGCATAAAAGCATAACATATTGAGTGGTGATAAGCAAGATCAAAATTATTGTGAACTGGTGTCTAATTTGGTGCAAAAACTACGGATTATTCGTTAATAGTGAATGTCATTGTGCCTGCATTGAGCTTGTTGACCTTGAGCCCGAACCGATCATTGAACTGAACTGTTGCTATTGTTGTTGAGCGGCTTTTTTTGCTTTTATTTTTGAAGTTTATTTTGATTTTGCAGTCTTAATTTTGCTTTTTATTCTTTTTGCTTTTGTTTTTGAGGTTTATTTTGATTTTGCTATTTTAATTTTGATTTTTATTGCAATTTTTTTTTTCTTTAATTTGATTTCTGCCATTTTATTTACATTTTACCTGCAATGCCTAAATCTGCTGACTGTTTTAAGAAGATGTCGTGTGTCGGTTGCAAGCGCGCAATAACTGGAAGAGAATTTCTCAAATGTTTCTTCTGCAGTAACGACTATGATTTGGAATGCACTGGAGTGACGCCGCGGTCTTTTGCCTCTATGAAACAAACCGTCAAGGATAACTGGAAGTGCCCAGGTTGTCGTAATGAAGAACGAAAAGTCGACAATACGAATACGCCAATTCGATCAGCTGCTCAATTGTCTATCCAAACGAGTGGAAGCCTGGGAGACTGCAGCAATGTCACAAATCGGAGACCGGCATCTAAGTCTACGCTGGTTTCAAAAGAGGTGTTGGAAGAGGAATTCACCATGACAACTGCAAATTTGCGTTCGCTCATTAAGAAGGAAATTAGGGAGGCGGTGGCCGAGTCCGTGGGTCAACTAGTCAAGGAGCAGTTACACTCAATAAATAACGCTCTTAATGGATTTCATAGTTCGCATAGAATCGGAGACCGGCATCTAAGTCTACGCTGGTTTCAAAAGAGGTGTTGGAAGAGGAATTCACCATGACAACTGCAAATTTGCGTTCGCTCATTAAGAAGGAAATTAGGGAGGCGGTGGCCGAGTCCGTGGGTCAACTAGTCAAGGAGCAGTTACACTCAATAAATAACGCTCTTAATGGATTTCATAGTTCGCTGGCATCTATAGACGCTCAATTTGAAAGTCTTAAATCGTCACTCGCCGAGAAGTCAAGTACTATAAATACTCTTAAGAAGGAAAACGACCACCTTCGGAAGACCGTGAAACGGTTTGAGGAGCACATTCGCCAAGCGGATCAGCAAGCTTTAGCGAATGACGTGGACATCGTGGGAGTACCGGAGTCCAAGGGGGAAGCTGTGGTCCATGTTGTACTGGCTCTCGCTCGGAAGCTTGGCCTTCCGTTGAGCGAAAATGACGTCGTAAGCGCCAACCGAGTGGGATTAGTTAGTGACGAGATGGCGGGACGTGCGCGGGCGCGGCCAATTGCTGTAAAACTGGTGCGTCGCGCGTTGCGCGATGATCTGCTTCGGGCTGCGCGCGTGCGCCGCAGCGCCACGACTGGCGATGCTGGCATAAGTGGCCAGTCGCGCCGTTTTTATATTAATGAGCGCCTGACGAGGGAAAACAGGCAACTATTTTCTAGGGCGCGGGAGATCGGATTTCGTTTGAAGTGGAAGTTCGTATGGACAAAGGACGGCCGAATATATGCCCGCCAAAGCCAGAGCGAGGACTCCCCTCGCCACCGGCTACGCTCGGAGGCCGATCTAGTACGGGTTTTTGGGGCTGATGCGGTTGGCCCCTCAGACGGAAAGTCCGATTCTTAAGATAAAACCCAATTTACTTTATATTTTTGTTATTATTGTAGTTTTCTTTAATTGCGTGCGAATCTCTTTATTTTATTTTTGGTATTATATGTTAATAGTTTTGTGTTTTATACGTTTTATAATGTTTCTTAAGATAAAACCCACTGTTATAAACCAAAGGCGCGCGGGCGCAAGGGGAGTCCGTCTTGAGCGATCGGGATGATTGGTCGATGACAGTGTGCGCGACGGTTGTGTACTCCCGTTCTTATTAAGTACGTGTTTTTTGTGTTTTTTGGATATAATTTAAAGATCAGGTGGTTTTGGTGGCCTAAGTAGGGTCCCCTGTGTACCTAGTGTACCTAGTGTTGATAGTTTGGTGCGAGTGTTCCCAAAACTTAAGAAGACCAGGCCCAAAGCTGGGCTTTGACCGGCGTGATCGACATAGGGGGAGCGCTCCTCCCACCGCCGCTGTTCTGAACCTGCTGATGGGACACTTGCTGTAAGTTATTTTCAAAGTTATTAGGCATCATCTAACGTGCCATCCTAAGTGCCGCGAATCGCGGACATAAGTGCGCCCCGGCGTGTTTGATGAGGTTAGGACATCGTTGCTACTGTCCTACACACGACCGGCTGCGTGCTGAACAATTTTTTGGTAGCAGAGCCTGGCTCCTCTATTTTAAGGACACCGTTGGTTTAGCCGTAGTGCTACGGGTCCTTAATACCTAATAGAAGACCCACTTAGTAAATTGTTAAAATAGTTGCATCTATTAAAGCACTGGACTGCACGTTGGATATGCCTACTGTTTAGGTCGTGTAGATTTGATTGGTTCCAGTGTCTACATAAAGTATTAATTAAAATAGTGCATAATTTGTTAGTTCTAAATTAAGTTAATGCGCACGCGCTCGCTCGATGAATAAACACGGCTTGGCCGGTGATTCTTTTGTTCTCTGTCGCCGAGTGCTAGTCGTCTAATGTTAAGCCGGCCGGCGAATTGCATTTACTTGCGTTTTCGACCGTATTGATGTGCAATTACGGCTGTTTTTTGTTTTTATTTTCCTTGAAATATTTAAGTGTTATTATTACATCGGAATTTGAGTTTGATATCACCGGTATTTAAACGTTATATTTAATGTACTTTAATTTGTAGTACCATGGGTAAAGGTTTTGGTTTATAGGTTTATATGGTAAATAGTATTGGTAGAAATAAAAGTTTAATATTTCTTTGAGAAAATACTAATTAGCTTAGGTATATATTTACTTAGGTGTTTGTTATTGTTTAAGTTTATTTTGTAAAGATTTTTGTTTGGGTTTAGCATACCTATACCTACATAGTATTGTTGACTAAAATAGTCTCTTTAGGTACCTAGTACGGTACTATATAAAGTTAAGTACTTATAACAATGTCGGTATTCTCCTGCAAAGCTAAGATTAGGGCTGAGTTGCGTTGGCTGTCGACGGCCGCAGCATTGTTAGACAGACCAGATAGGCAGGAAGTGTTGCTAAATAGGTATGTTGATTTACCAATCCGGATGGCCGTGGTGGACGAGCAGTACGCACTATTTTTAGAAAAGGGTACGGATCTCGAGGAGGCCGTCCGTAAGGAAGTTGAGAATGACGTTGACCAATGTTACGAATTGTCAGATCGTATTGCTGAGGTCGCTCGCCCCCTCCTCCAAGGCAGGGCGGTAGACCACGATCACGTAAAAACCTCGTCCAAGTCCATGCCCGCTTTGTGGTCTCGCCTTCCGCCTCTCGACCTTAGACATTTCTCAGGGAGACTCGACGAATGGGAGGGCTTTTCTAATTTATTTAATAGCCTCGTCGACGCAAGGGAAGACTTGACCGCGGGTCAGAAACTCGCATATCTTCTCACTGTATTGGAGGGGGAGGCCCGCGAACAGGTGCAGCACTTGGCCCCCACAGATGAGAATTACAAGGTGGCAATGGATATTGTGACTCGGCGATATCAAAATGTGAGAAGGCTCGCCGACGCCCACGTCGCGACGATTTTGGCCCTTCCACGAGTCACCAATGTGATGCGTTTGCGGGTCGAAATATTAAACCCGCTCCTGGTGGCCTATAATGCCCTACGCAGCTTAAACCTCCCAGTGGAGGAGTGGTCGTTTTTGTTATTACACATCGTGCTTGCGAAGTTGCCCGACAACTTGAAGGTGCGCTTTGAGCAAAGATATGGTGGAGACAGCTCCACATACTTGCCGCCCTTCCAAGACTTGTTGAAGTTTATGGAGGATGAAAGCAGGTTAGCGGACAACTCCGATGTGGCAAGCCCCTCTTGGGTAAGAGTACGGGATCCGCCGACATCGTCGGGTGGTAGACCCCTCAGGTCTGGACGGCAGGAACCCCGACCGTTTAAGCGGTATTCCGTGGTTCAGGAGATCTCGCGTTGCGAGTATTGCAAGGACCCTGGGCATATGTTGCCCAGTTGTATGAAGTTCTTCGAGCAACGCGTACAGGGTCGTAGGGTCATAGCTCGACAACGAGGATGGTGTTACTCATGCTTGGGACCGCACCTGCAGCGTGAATGTTCCCGACCACACCCATGCGGATATTGTAGTGGCAACCACCATCCGTCGTTGTGCATGAACCGGAATGGCGTAGGTACAGAACCGAGGCGTAAAAACGAAAATAGGGGCTCTGAAGCAGACACAGGACACGTTTATACGCGCTCACGAGCTCATGAGTCACCCCGCACGGGCGGGGGCACGGGCCTAAATCGATACCACACTAAGTCTGCAGGTGGTTCGGTGGAGTCTGGACGTTCCCAGGGACGACGTTCACCCCGTATGGGCGGGGGCCCTAGGAACTCTCCGCCGCGAGAACCAGTGAATCAGCCGGATAGTTACGGTGTTACCGTCGGCAACCCTCGGGTCAGATCCTCCCCACCAGTTATAGAACAACCGCGTTTGGGGCGTAGACGCTATACGCCGGAGTGGGACCCGTTGAATCGTGTGGAGCGAACCCCCCTTTCGGGAGAAGCAGTTCGCTTTCCCACCTATTAGCAATTAACGTCCACCCAATTACCAGCAGTAACCCTCCCAGAAACCGTTCTACTCCCTACGGCATCTGTGATTGTTAGGGGACTGAAAGGTAATTTGGTGAAAGTTCGAGCTCTATTGGATTCTGGTGCTCAGGGATGTGTACTTTCCTCTTGGTTAGTTGGGAAGTTAGGCCTCCCGATTAGGCCTCACAAGGAAGGCGTTCGAGGGATTGGTGATGTGAAAGTGCCCACACTGGTAGGGGAGGTATTGTTCACTTTCACCCCCACTTCTAAGTCCAACCCGAGTATTACGACTTCGGCGATTGTTTTGGACACGGTTGTTGGGAGACAACCTTCAATAGAGCTAGATCCTTATATTTTGTCATTGACATCAGATCTTGTTTTGGCAGACACTAAGTTCTACGCCCCAGGACCAGTTGACGTACTCTTAGGAGCTGACGTACTAGGGCGATTGTTATTGAACGACAAACGTGTCTTACAGCCGGGCGGGCTGGTAGCTGTTCAAACGATGTTGGGGTATGTTGTAATGGGACCAGTGTACCGCGTTTCACCCCCATCTGTTGATGATAACGTCCTTGTTGTAGGGACTGCCCTCTCTGATGTTGTTCAGAAGTTTTGGGAAGTTGAAGAACCTCCATCCACTCCACGAGTTGACCCAGAGCAAGAAGAGTGCGAATTGTTTTACCAAAATAACACTGGTCGACTCCGCTCTGGGCGCCTGTTCACTCGGTTACCCTTTCGTACCGGTCGACCTCCTCTGGGTGAGTCCAGAATGCTAGCGGATAAGAGGCTAGCGTCAATGGAACGCCGCATGAGCAAAGATCCGGTCTTCCGTGCGAAGTACATAGACTTCATGCGGGAGTATAGGGACTTGGGGCGCATGACGGCATCTCGTTTGGACTGGAGTTCAGTGGAGCATTATTTCCTCCCACATCACGCCGTTTTGAAATCACGAACCGGAAAGATTCGCGTGGTGTTTGACGGCTCGGCGCCTACGTCTTCTGGCGTCTCGCTTAACCAATGTCTGCATGTGGGTCCAAAGCTACATAAAGAGATCTCAGATATCCTAACCAACTTCCGTAAACATCAGATAGTGTTGATGACTGATATCCGTATGATGTTTAGGCAGACTGTGATACATCCAGATGACCGTCGGTATCAGCTCATCTTATGGCGAGAGAGCCCGAGAGACCCTGTTGTGGTTTACGAACTCAACACGAACACTTACGGGTTGGCTTCCAGTCCGTATGTTGCCATTCGGTCGTTGTTGGAGTTAGCGGAAAAGGAGCGCTTAAATTATCCTCGCGCTTCCGCTATTTTGACTAACGACATATATGTCGACGATATTTGTACCGGGGCCTCCAGCGTCGCGGAAGCGCTGGTGTTAAGAGATGAGTTAGTGGCGATCATGAAGTCAGGAGGATACGAGTTGAGGAAATGGTTATCCAACTCGCCGGAGGTCCTCGCTGGCTTGCCAGAAGAGCATCGGCAAGATCCTCATCTATTTGAAAATGCTGAAAATCCCAATATGGTAACTGTTCTTGGGGTTCAGTATAGGCCGGTCCCGGATTGTTTTACTTACTGTGTGGATTTACAAATCCCAAAGACTTGGACGAAACGCCTTGTTTTATCAACAGTGGCACGGACTTTCGATCCCAATGGTTGGATCTGCCCTGTTATCTTTAAGTTCAAGTGCTTTTTGCAACGGCTTTGGACTGCGGGAGTCTCTTGGGATGAGCCCCTGTCTGGAGAAATACTCCGAGATTGGGTGGGTTTGGTCACGTCACTCCCTGATATAAATCAGGTGTCTTTGCCGAGACTTTTTGTTCCCGCTGGAAAATATAAGGCGAGCCTCCACGGTTTTTCAGATGCCTCCGAACGAGGATTTGCTGCGGTTATCTTTCTCCGTACCGTTAGTGCTGATGGAGAAATTGTTGTGCATCTCGTATTGGCAAAAAGTAAAGTTGCTCCCCTTCGGACACGACTTACTATACCGAAGTTGGAATTGTGTGGAGCAGCCCTTCTTGCTCGCCTTCTAAATCACCTGTGTTCTACGTTGGGCCGTTCCGTAGAAATAAGTGAAGTTTATTCGTGGACTGACAGTCAGATTGTGCTTTGTTGGCTCAAGGCACCGATCCACACGTTGGAAGTATTTGTGGCCAATCGAGTGGCCCAGATTCATAATTCTTCGGTTGAACTTATTTGGCGTCACGTTCCCGGAGATTTGAATCCAGCCGACTGTGCCTCTCGAGGATGCGAAGCGACGCATCTTATTGATCACCCCTTGTGGTGGGGGCCCGAGTGGCTGAAGCGACCAGAATCGGATTGGCCGCGCTCCCAGAGTTTGTCTTCCGTACCGCTGCATGGTTTGCGAGCTTGTCTACTTAAAACGGAACCTATTTTGAGCGTGGACTTTCTCTTAGATCGGTACAGCACCTTGGATAAACTGTTGAGTGTTACCGCATGGATTCGGCGTTTCTTCCGTAACTGCAAGAAACCACGCGAAAGGCGTGTTGCGTCTATTCTGGCTCCAGAAGAACGTCAGGAAGCCTTGTTATTTTGGATCAGGGTTGTACAGTCGGAGTGTTTCAAATCGGACCTAGAGATTTTGCGAGGCGGTCGCTCCAAACTCAAAGGTGCTATATCCCGATTGAACCCGTTTCTGGACGATTCTGGACTGATTCGAGTAGGAGGAAGGCTGAGGAATGCTAGCCTATCTTACGGAGTTCGCCATCCTCTTTTGTTGCCTAAGGACGGTCATTTAGTAAGATTGTTGGTGACAGACCGCCACCTCAAAAACTCGCACGCCGGCAGCAACGCTTTGCTAGCCGTTTTGCAGCGTGAATTTTGGATTTTGTCGGCCAGACGGACCATACGGAGTGTTATTTTTAGGTGCCTCCCGTGTTATCGGCTAAAAGCCATTACCATGCAGCCCCAAATAGGAGATTTGCCTGCAGATCGCGTCACGGAAAGCAGACCCTTTGCTAGAGTAGGTACGGACTTTGCCGGTCCCTTTATGGTCAAAACGTCGCGTCTTCGTAATGCGAAAAGCTATAAAGCTTATTTGTGCGTTTTTGTTTGTTTGACCACCAAGGCTGTCCACTTAGAAGTAGTTTCAGAATTATCCACTGAGGCATTTATTGCCACTCTTAGCAGATTTGTTTCTCGCAGGGGACTGCCGTCATTGATTCGTTCAGATTGTGGAACGAACTATAAGGGTGCGAATAATTACCTTAATGATGTAAATAGGTTTTTATCAGACAATAAGTTAGACATTGGAACCACCCTATCCCGACGTGGGATAATCTGGAAGTTTAGCCCTCCAGCTTGTCCGCACTGGGGAGGGATTTTTGAAGCTTGTGTGAAGGCGGCCAAAACCCACCTGCGTCGTGTGATAGGAGACACCGTCCTTACTTTTGAGGAACTTGATACGGTGTTCTGTAAGATTGAGGCCGTCCTCAATTCGAGGCCATTGTGCCCTCTGTCATCGGACCCAAATGACCTGGAGGCGTTGACCCCAGGACACTTTTTAATTGGACAACCCCTTAACGCGCTGCCGGAATATCCGTTGAATGAAGTAAGATCCCATCGTTTGTCACGTTACCAGCTATTGCAACAGTTGTCCCAGAGTTTTTGGGCACGCTGGTCGTTGGAGTATTTGCATATCTTACAGCAGCGCGTTAAGTGGACCGACAAGACCAACCCACCCAAGAATGGTGACCTTGTTTTAGTTAAAGATGCCAACCTTCCACCTCTATTTTGGCGGCGGGGGCGCATCGTTAAGTTAACCTTCGGTGCTGATGGAGTGCCACGTCTTGCTGAGGTCTTGGTTGGGGATTCGGTCTTGAAGAGAGCGGTCACCACGCTCTCCCGTTTACCCGTAGACTAGCGTACCGTTGATGACGGTCCGGGACGGGGGGATGTTATAAACCAAAGGCGCGCGGGCGCAAGGGGAGTCCGTCTTGAGCGATCGGGATGATTGGTCGATGACAGTGTGCGCGACGGTTGTGTACTCCCGTTCTTATTAAGTACGTGTTTTTTATGTTTTTTGGATATAATTTAAAGATCAGGTGGTTTTGGTGGCCTAAGTAGGGTCCCCTGTGTACCTAGTGTACCTAGTGTTGATAGTTTGGTGCGAGTGTTCCCAAAACTTAAGAAGACCAGGCCCAAAGCTGGGCTTTGACCGGCGTGATCGACATAGGGGGAGCGCTCCTCCCACCGCCGCTGTTCTGAACCTGCTGATGGGACACTTGCTGTAAGTTATTTTCAAAGTTATTAGGCATCATCTAACGTGCCATCCTAAGTGCCGCGAATCGCGGACATAAGTGCGCCCCGGCGTGTTTGATGAGGTTAGGACATCGTTGCTACTGTCCTACACACGACCGGCTGCGTGCTGAACACCCACTTTACTTTATATTTTTGTTATTATTGTAGTTTTCTTTAATTGCGTGCGAATCTCTTTATTTTATTTTTGGTATTATATGTTATTAGTTTTGTGTTTTATACGTTTTATAATGTTAGTGATGTTCGGTAGAGTTGTGCTGTTTGAGATGAATTGTGTTGTATTTCGCATTGTATCATCGGTCGCTGTAAAAAAGTATTGTGTTGCTGCAGTACCAAGTGCACTATCCTCGTCAAATGTATACGAACAATATATTGCTCAGCTGTTTCCTCAGGTCCTGAGGATAGGCTTGGTCGTGTGTAATGTTTGTGAAAAGTTTCTGTATTTTACTTTATGGACTTCACAATTAGTTTTACTGCGAAGCCTTATATTATTATTATTATTATTATTTATTCTTACCTTTAAACAATTTTTTACACAGTTCTTATTGGAATACATTTTACTATTGCTTTTAAAACGGATATATTATCAATTTATTTTACAACTTATTCTAGGGGCCATCAATTTATTAATCATTATACTATTTGGACCGCTTATTACACAGTTTTTATCGGTATGTATTTTGCAATTATTTTTAATATGGACACATCAATTTATTCTACTATTTACCCAACAGACTATAAATCAGTTCATCATTATACATTTTACACATAATACTTCTAAATTTGTATCCACATATATTTTACAATATACAATATATTTATACTTTACTTTATTGTTAACTGTAGTACTGATTGCTAGTAATGGAGTTGTTTGTATTAAATTCAAAATTCAAAATTCAAAATCATTTATTCAGTTTAGGCTACAAATAGCTCTCATGAACGTCATTATGCCATCGGTTCGTAAGTCTACTCTGGGCGGGAGATCTCGTACTGATCTTACACCTTTTAACCGTAACACCTACATTGTTCTCAACGTTTTCTGTATAGTTAATTACATACGTGTATTTTTTAGTACTGATGGGTTCTAAATCAGGGTTCTGTACGTTGGGTCTGTATAACGCGGGTTCATTGAACACGGGACATGATGACTTTATCGTAGCCATGGATAATCTAAGGTGCGATATTGTTGCAATAAATGAGACGTGGATTAGGCAGGGTGAATAAGCGCGAGCACCTAAGGTACCCGGCTACAGATTGCGCTGCATCCCTCGCCCGCCCTATATGCGTCGAGGCAGGGGAGGGGGCGTAGGGTTTTACATTCGACGAGGAATTAGTGCACGCACATTGATCCACCCTGATGCTGAAATAGAACAAATGTGGCTGGAAATCTCAATGAACCGCTCACGCATTGCAATTGGTACCGCTTACCGTCCACAATGGATTAATGCAGATACATTTATTGACGCGCTTACAGATTCGGTCGCTTACTTTTCTAGCTATGATGGTATAGTTTTGTTAGGCGATTTTAATATCAATTTACTAAACACAAATAGTGGTATGACACAGAAATTTAATAAATTTCTTGGCTACACAGACCTATCTCAAGTTATAACTAAACTAACTCACTTTTCTGAGAGCAGCGAGTCGCTGATTGATCTAATTTGTACAGACTGTCACATCCGAAACGTCAACGTAATAAATATCACTGGCTCCTTGGGACACTGTTTTGTTACTGCGACATTGAATATAAAACGTGAACATGTACCGCCCAAGGTCATCGCTTATAGATCTCTCAAAAGTATTTGCCAGAAACAGTTTGATCTTGACATATTAAGTATTGACTGGGATGCTGTTGCCAAGGTGGCCTCTGTAGATGCTATGTTGGATGCTTTTGTTCGTTTGGTTACAGGTTTGCTAGATCAACATGCCCCGCTTAAAACCATGAGGGTAAAAGGTAAACCTACACCCTGGATCACAGACACGGTGAGGCTAATGATGAGTTGCCGAAACAAGGCCCACGATAAATTCTGTCGAACGAAAGAAGAAAACCACAAAATAGAATATAAGCAACTGAAATCACTCGTCACTCAGAGCATCTATAATGAGAAACGGGTTTATTATGATTACCGTATTAATTCAGAGCTCAGAAATGAAAAAAAACTTTGGAAAAATTTAAAAGAGGATGTCCTATCCGATTCCAAAAAGGACCACAATCTTCCAGAGATCTTTGATAATCCAGATAGAATAAATGAGCATTTCTTAAATATCCCGGGTGACTGCTCTGTTCCGATTTCCAATTTGACATTCTTTGAATTTAACACTTTTAAAAGCGACGTTACATTTTCTTTGCAACCAGCTAGTGAGCAAGAAGTAGCTAAGATCCTTTTGTCAATAAAAAGTAATGCGCAGGGGGTTGACGGTTTATCAATGGACATGGTGCTGTTAACGTTGCCGCACACTTTCAGCCGATTTCTCGAACGCTGATCATCTTCATAATTAACTAATCAATGGTCAAATCTCTAATCAAGTGTCATTTGGGTTGCTTGTACGTTGATTACGTACTTTGATTTTGAACAGAGATTAGTTGACAAGTCTGTCAAATCATTATAGTAACACCAAAAACAGCTCGTCTTGTACAAAGGGTTCAGAATGCGTGTTGTAGATATTGTACAATATCCCCCCACGAAAACATATCACACCCTATCTGAACAACTCATCCACATTGAACATGGCTTCCCGGAGACATATACATCTGGCTGTTTTAGTGCACAACGTCATGAAGACCGGATCGCCAGAATATCTGTTTTCAAAACTGGACAGCTTCAGCAGTAAGTACAGTTCAAGATCGAGAAGGGATCTGCTGCATTACTGCAAACATAAAACGGTAGCATTCAGGGGCAGCTTTCGTTACCAGGCAACCAAATGTTGGAACAACATTCCTCCGCCTCTTCGGCAAAAACCTAAATTCTCCTTCAAAAAGTATTTTAAGGCATATGTAATGGAAAAGCAGAAAGGTGGATTGTCTGGTACGAACAGCTGTAGTATGCCGTTCAAGTGTTAATTTTTATTGGATCAGATGGTTTTATGTAACCGCCTTATCTTTTTGTTAATGTATAATTTTGTAATTGCGCTGACATTGTTTGATATTTGTTTACTTTGCACATCGACTTATTATGACTATTATTAATTATTTTTATTTTTTATTAATTATTATTTTATCATATCGCCTATTTAATGTTTTATTTACACAAACACACGCAACACACCAATAAGCAAAAAGTTATTGTTCTCACGGGGTCCTGAGGCTAAATGCACGGTTTTGGCAGAATAACAGCGTCTACTGCTAACACAGTAGGCATTTGCTGAGTCGAGGCCCATTTGCTGCTGTAGCACACATACTTCTATGGGCACCAAACTGATGGAATACCTACTGTTAGTTTTTATTAGATTTTTATATTTAATTATTAATGTTGTCTTTGTTGATTTAATTCTGTTTGTATTTATGTTTGTTGTAATTGTTAATTAAATCGCCTTGTATAAATGTATTTATGTGTGCTTATGTAGTAAATAAATGAATGTCTATGTCTATGTCTATGTCTCAAAATTGTAACTCACGTCGTTTGTCCTGTAATTAGTAACTAGTTTTGTTATAGTAGGAGAAACCCTACTATAACAAAACGGTTGCCTAGTGTTAGATTCATTTGTCATTCGATATCATGTCGATCGCGTTAACGAAGACGAAAATTAGTATGGCATTGAAGAAGGCCCCTTCGACGATGTTCAAGAAGAGATAGGCCATAAAAAATTTCGTTTTCGTAAACCTAATATGGATAGTAAACAAAACTCACACTAGGCACTCTGTATTTGTGTTACAGATGAGGTATACGCCTCGTTCCCCCCTCTCCGGTACATCGACCGGTTCTCCCTATGCGTGGAGCGAGTGGGGGGGGCGTACTGCAGCGCCTCGCTGAACCTGGTCGCTGACGGCCCCCACGAGCTATTGGAAGCAATGAAGGTCTCTTGCTCATTAACAATACATACACTTATAGATAGTCAAAAATTTTAAAAAAAGCTTAACTGCCAGAAATACAATGTTTTAATCCCATGTGTAATTAGTCGTGTTTTCAACCTATGATAATTAAAAATTACATAAAGGTAGCGTGACATTTGGAACTCTACTAAATCTTTGACGTCGTTTTTGTCTCTAACCCTGAAGCTTCCATTCTTCGTACGTAATCATGTGACCGAAAAACAATTAATTTTCTATTGTGTCTGGGTTTTGCGATATATCTAATGATTATATTTTTTATTATAGAACTACACCAACTCTGCGTTTAGGCACATAGACTACACAAAGCCGTTTTACGGGTACTGCATCACAGACAGATGCAAAAAGTTCTATAAGGGGGACTCGGATGAAGAGCTGGTGTTGGCCATGGGGGAGTGCTTGAACCACACGCTGCAGCAGGAGTTCGGGCTGGGCGCGCGAATCGACTACGCCACGTGCTACCGGCACGGCGAGCG
The DNA here is from genome assembly GCA_963082485.1 of Eudonia mercurella. Classification (NCBI taxonomy): domain Eukaryota; kingdom Metazoa; phylum Arthropoda; class Insecta; order Lepidoptera; family Crambidae; genus Eudonia; species Eudonia mercurella. Next base: position 18,073,540 of record OY720037.1, read on the forward strand.
CAAGCACGAGGTGACCACTGCAGACTGGGCAGCGGGCGCACTGTTCCTCGCGTTCCCAGCACTCGTCTTGCTTGGCACCCTCTACGATCTGTTTGTCTCCAACAGAAATCCGAAAAGTAAGCTTTGAGAACTAAACTATGGAGAATTCTTTCTAAAGGTTGCCATCTTTGAACAACGAAGGTTGACGATCGTCTGAATCACTTTAACTTTTTTATTTTTTTTATTTTTGCATTCACATCGTTATAATAGTTACAAGATAAAATTTAAGAGTCGTGAGTTCGATTCTCACCCGAGCTTCCTGAGACGGGTTGATTTTTCCAATGAAAATTTTATGTTGTTTCTTTTTCTGTTTCTTCGATCATATCATGCAATCCGATTTTGGCAATGGCTACTGTTCTTTCGTATAAGACGTTTCTCTTTAATCCATTTTCCACTTTACTAGGAAACTTATCTAGTAACTATTTGGATTTCGAAAAAAATATGCCCTAAGTAACTATTTCAAATAATTCTTGTTCACAGTTCAGTAATATCTACATACTTTTTTCGTTATATACCCATAGCGCCCATCACATTGACCACTTTCTTGATATCAACTTTGTTTTGTCAGGTTTCTTAATGTGCTTCTCGCTACCGGCCAACTGGACCAGGCTGAAGGCTCCGTGGCCCCAGGACAAGATGACAGCACGACTGATAGGAATCAATGGAGTCAGGTAGGCCATCCTAATGTTTTTCTCGTATTTGTATTTAGTATCGCTGCCTACTAAATACTTAGACGAAGTAGTCTGCTTACCTGGGTATAAAAAGAAATGGTAGCCCAATGAAGAGCAAAATTAACTTACTGAACTAAGCTGTCCCGGATTCTAATTTACTCGGTTTGGTTGGAAGTAGGTCTTCTTTTAGGCAATTACAATGCCCAGTTGCGACATTTTCTTTGGATTGAACCAGAATCTATACCCTGTGCAATTTAATCAATTAATTTATAAGCTGAACATTTTAGGCTCTGCCGTTATAAATAGTAATTTTAGATAAATGAACTTCTCTTTATACTACAGAACAATAACATCGATCGTGGTGATCATAATCCATAAGTTTACTGCTGCATTAATCACAGTTGAAAATCCACGTGCATCTGAAGAGGTAAGTTCAACTTTTTTAATAAGATAAGAACATAATAAGGTCTGAGAATTTGTCGAAAACATTAGGGAAGCATATTACTTATTAAATAAGTTCTGATTTTAAAGTGCCTTTCTGAACGTAAAAGTTACACTATGGGACCTCTGTTGTTCCTGTCTGTTTATTAACAGCTTTCTTGTGAACAGATTAAGAGAAAATATTAAGATACATACAGAATATGAATAGATCAATTACAATGAGAAACTTAACTTATAAGCAATGAGAAACCAATAATACTAATCGTGATGGCCAGTGCAAGTAAATGTTATTTTCCTTCAAGGCCTTCGAATCGGCAGACTTCCAGTTCATAGGCAATGCGCATGTCGTCATGCAGACGTTTTTCTTCCTGTCGGGACTGTTCCTGACGTATACCACAGAGATCTCCAACGAGAGGAGCCCGCTGACCTGGGCGTCACTGCCCAAGATCATACTCCTCAGGTGGCTGAGGTAAGAGTATCTATATGTGCCAATTCTCGGGCAAAGACCTCCATCAAGTCAAGCCATCTACATTTGATAGGTATTGGCTTAATCGCCACGCAAGCGGCACTGGCAATTGGCACTGACCAGTGCTATGCATCGAAAAATTTGTAAAACACTTGAAGTTGAATCCGATTCCTCTAGATATCTGATTTTTTGCCACTTGACCATCGAAATGTCTCCTAAGGTAAAGAGGCTTTTATTATCAAGATAATTAATATAATGGAATCTTGTAATTGACAAGAATGACGTATCTCAGAAATTTTGTTTATTTTTCCTTTAACTCCTCATCTCTGTCAATAACGTACCAATAATCAACGGTTAAATCAATTGTTACGTACCAATTATAATTATGGCGTTTCGACAGACTATGGGTTAAAGAGTGAAAAGGGGAAGAAGGTTTTTTTGGAGAAATTGTTATTTTTAAAAGTAATATCATGTATGATTGTATGATTTTTCAATAAAAATAAAGAATGACGTGATTATTTACATATAATTTTACTTTGTTCAAGTGTTATACAAATTGTAATTTGTTCGCAACAATATACACCTGACCCGGCATGTCATGGGGTGCGGGTTCGAATCCCGCTATTGGAATTTTTTCATCACTATGCTTTTTTCAAAAAGAATGACGTGTTTTACATTTTTCGAAAAATCTCCTCTAGGAGGGTAAAATGTATTTATGGAAATCTGTCATTCCTTAAATTTTGGTATTTGGTCTGGTTAAGAAGATTTTTGGAAAATTCTCCCTTAAGTAGGGGATGACAATTTGTACAGGTGGTTTCAAAACAAACCAAAATTACTTATACAGTGTGATCTGTATTACGTTGTTTTGTGTTAGACACTTTTTACTAATTCTAGCTCGCATGGATGGGATTTTTAATGATAACAAATAAAAACCTATATGTTGAAATGACGTGACATGTTTAGTTGTCTAACCCTTATGACTTATACCCTTATGATATTTACCTTTAATAAGTTTGGCTTTTATTACGAATAAACACAAGTCGTGTGGCCCACGTGAGCAAAGCCGCGAACAAAAGCTAGTTTATCATAAGGAAAGATGAAAGACAAGCGTATCCTTGTGGTTGTGTAAAACTACAGCTGCAATTTTTTGAGAATAAATGAAATAATTGGTTTGCTAGAATAAAATGGAGCTGAAGTTGCTGTCGTGTTTGTATTTGTCCAGGCTGGCGCCGCTGACCCTCGTCATGCTGCTGTTCAACGTCACGTGGTTCAAGTTTAGTTCTTATGGCCCCTTCTGGCAGGTAGGCACTACCAATATATTCCAATATACCTATAGCTGTTTTTTTTAAACTGGGTATGGAGAAGTCCGAAACCATAAGAAATACAGAGAAACTGTCTAATTGTATATAAAAATGAGACATATAGATCTCATTTATTTAAAATGCGGTTGACTCTGTTTTATGTTAGGACCATTTCATTGTATCCGAAGAAAAAAATCGGAGCAGCAGAAGTATGTAGTTAGTCAAATTTAATAAAATCTCTATTCGTTTCGAACGTAAAAAAACATACTGTATAATGACGTCGGGTTCAAAGCGCGTTTTGAGTATAGAGTTGATACATGGGTTATGATATGGTTGTTATCAGATATTTTAGTTATCTGTAACCGAAACGAATAGTGAATTTTGCTCCACAGGTCTCAGATGGGACTTGAAACCAGACACGACTACTCATAGAGACACTTGTTAACTTAATGAAACGTCTATGTTCCATACACTAATAGTATTAGCTTAAGAACAAAAGGTTCACAATCAGCATTGCTCACGCATTATAGTAGTGTCATGCGTCCGTGGAATGTCCGTGGGCTTCCATCTGCCGTATGCTCGTTTGCGTAGGCGATGAAGTCTGGTCTGTTTGCGCAGGAGCTGATCAACGACGAGGTGCTGGACTGCCAAACGCATTGGCGCTCGCTGGTGTTCATGTACAACAACTACGTCGACGGCGTACAGTGCAACCTGCACCACTGGTGCGTGCCCGGATTTACCTATTTTATAATGGTCTGATGTGGCACGCACATAGCTAATGTCTTAAATAGAAAGAGATACCATAGAGTAAAAATAAAATTTTAGATGCTGCATGATATTCCCCCAAATCCCTTGATATGAGATTGTTCTGAAATATTATTTATCTTTTCCTGTTCCACACGAACTTCTTGATATAATTTGAACAGTGAAAAGTGGAACGTGCCAAAAGGGAGCTTTATTGAAGCAAGTAGCGTTTGCCTCTTCCACTTGAGAGAGGAGAACTTTCTTCTAGTTACTATCTCTGTGCAAAATAATAACGTCAACTCTTTGCTGCGATTTAACTAGAAAATAGAAGTAACAAACAAACTTTGATAATAAATTTTGTCAAAAGAATCCATGTAATATTACATGGATTCTTTTGACAAAATTTTGATTGCATTATTGATAGCCTTGTGAGTGGACGTCCAAATCAAAAAGCGTACTGAAATTACTGCGAATAAGTCGTTTGCAAATAATAATAAACAATACTTTTCTATCGAAATTAAAAATTTTTGTTACTGCGCCTACCACTGTAGGGACCCTCTTCAAAGGCCAAACTCTATTTTTGTAAGCAGTTTATGGTAGAATGGTGTTCGCTCGCCAGGTCCACAGCGTGACGTGCAGATGTACATGATCGGGTTTTAAGAGGGTTTATGAGACAATGTTGTTTGGTGGCTAGGTCCACAGCGTGCGACATGCAGATGTACGTGATTGGGCTGGTGATCCTGCTGCTGTCGCCAAGCCCGCGCGTGCGCAACGCGGCGCTGGCGCTGGCGTTCGCGGCGGGCTGCGTGCTGGCCGGCGTCGAGACCTACGTTAACGACCTCAACGGCTCTTTCCTGCCGGGCGGGAAGTACGGACCATTGCTTTTTAATATTATTTTATGTCTGGCTGTCTAGGCCTCCAACAAGGTAGACCGACGGTCTGGTGAAGGTCGCAGGTAGCCGCTGGAAGCGGGCAGCACAAAATCGGTTGTTATGGAGATCCTTGGGGAGGCCTTAGTCCAGCATTGGACGTCTTTTGGTCTTTTGGCTGAGATGATAACGATAATGTCTAGGTAAAATCATTAGCTTGGAATAAAGATGAATGGAAAATGCTACATTGGCAAGGGCGTGGTAAAATAAATTATTAAGTATATTAGCATTATTCAAATATGTCTAAAATCGGTTGACTTTAAATAGTCGCTGCATTGTATCCGGTGGCATAAAACTAATAATTATGTGAAATTAAAAGTATATTTTTAAAATGATTACCTAAATTGGACCAGTGCAGTAGGTAATAGCCTTTCCTTTCATGAGCTATATTGTTCAGCTACATAGGCCAGTTGGACATCTAAAGATAGGAATAATACTGAAACATTTTTGTATGTTCAATTCACAGAGCCATGCAAACCATAAGGATATTCCTGCAGGACCCGACCTTCAACCAGCTGTACAAGCGCACGCATACCAACCTGCCCGCCTTCGTGATGGGCATGGCCTTTGGGCTGATGCTGTACGGTTGGCAGAAGAGCTCCATCGACACCACCAAGTATAAGGTAGTCTGGATTTGTCATTTTAAAATACGCAACTAGGGGCTTGAGGCTGCAGCAGACTATAAGACTACATAAATAGCAGCTAATTGCTTTTTTGACCGATGCAGTACTAATGTCAAAATCAGGCAATCAGACCGACACACTTAAGACGTTATTGAATGATCAGCAGTGATCGGAGTAGGTAGATTGATTTGGGGTCAATGAACTGGCACGTATATATTAGTATGGATATGCCTCCGGAATTTTGACATATTAAGGTATTTTTAAGGAATTCCAAATGTTGTAATAATAATGTAGAATAACGTATACATCCCGGAAAAAAGGCTTACCCATGATATGACTTCTATGACTATTCATGATGCGAGTACGTAAAATCAATCTACCTACTCCGATCACTGATGATCAGACTTGAGGATCAGTTTTAATAAAGGGATGAAAGTAGATTTCATAGTAGTGACTTGTCTGAGTTAAGGGAGCTTAATAACTGGTGACTAAATGGCTGCCACCCTAATATCTATATCTGTCGCCATACAACATTGTTTTACTTTGCTGTGTTCCGCCATCGGAAGGAGCTCGATGGCGCAATGGTTAATGCGATTGCTGAAATTAAGCAACTTCCGCAAAGGCCAGTCATCGAGTGGGTGACCAAAAATGTATTATTTTGTGCTCCCCCGTGCTCCGGAAGGCACGTAAAGCCGTTGGTTCCGGCTGCATTATCAGTTGTTAACAACCATCAAACCGCACTGGGCCCGTGTGGTGGTTTATGGCCTGTTCGCCCTGTGGTCTATAGGGTAAGGCTCGTACCCCAGCAGTAGGGTCATAAAATGAGCTGGTGATGATGCTGTGTTTAGAACTTCCAGTTTAAAGGGTACCTAGTAGATCCAGTAAAATAACAGAGCATTTCTGTGCATAAAAACGAAAGCTTCAGAATCGGCAACACTCTCGGCAATGAGCTACAGAAGCAGCGATTGCTTTTCAGGTGGCGCACGGGTTCGATTGCGACTTCCTACATAAAAAATGCTCTGTTTCAGAAATACAGTCGCTGGTACTGGCTGCTGGCCCCGCTGCTGCTGTCAGTCTTGTTCGCGAATTCGTTCCTGTTCCGCAAGGAGGGCGACCGCCCGGACATGTGCATCAGGGTGCTCTTCGCGATGGTAAAGAACCCAGTGTGGTCCGCCACCCTCGCTGTCTTCATACTCGGATTGGTGTACGAGGTGGAGAGTGAGTTTCAAAGAATTTATTACTTAAAGATGTTATAGATATATCTATTGATCGTCAGCAAAATGTGCTGACCCCTGTCAGCAACTGATTTAACTCTTTATCACCATTTATATAGTCCACCTTTTTATTTGATAGTGGAAAACTACGCCCGATTAACACCGCGCCCGGGGAAGTGCGAATGGTTGTGGGGTTCTACCTTCCCTCCTCTCTGCCCAGACCCGAGTGCCTCGACATTTCCACGAGCAGGATTCGAACCTGCCCCCTTCTGACATACCGGGTCAGGTGCTCTTCCAATTGAGCTATCGTGGTTCTAACCAGCCCGCCGACGACGGTAGTTGTTGACATTGAATGGGCGCCTTTGGCTTTCAAAGTAAAAAGTGTTGTTTTGTTGTCATGGAAACTAGTCGTTGAAAATTTGCGGAATCACCTTGGAGTTTCCCTGTTTCGCGCATACGTCGCGTGTTTGTGTGTCGGAAAACCATCATCTTTATACATTTACGCACCGCAAAAAAAGAAAAAAAAAATTGTACATCACAGAAAGCTTTAAATTGATTAAGTGTATAACTGTGTTGCATTTAAGGAAGATAAAAATTTCGTTTTAAGTTTTGACCATATTTTTCACAAATACATGTAGGTGATACGAAGTTCACCGGGTCATCTAGTATTTAATAAAAATGGGGGGGGGGGAGTCAGCCACCGATTTTAGTCTTTAGCAACTGAATAATAGACCACCTGCTTCCTGGCTGTTATCCATATTTCAATAAAAATTTATGTTACTTTTAGGCGACGAAAACCCTGTCACTTTCACTAAAACACTAAAAAGGTAGTGTTCGGAGTTCCTGAAATATCTAGTTACTGCACATGGATACTTGCAGCACCAATAGCAAAACGGGTACTTACTCCATCTAGGATATTCATATTCATATTCATATTCATTTATTCACCATAAATTTATAACAATAAGTACAATAAATGTGGGTTAAGATGTTAGGTATGTTACAAATTTACCTTTTCAAGGCACTGTGAAATATTAAACTAACTACTTACATAATTAAAATTTAAATTAACTTAAAATTTATTTTCAAAATATTCTTTTATGTTGTAGAAAGAATGAGACATAAGAACATTCTTGAGCTCCCTTTCAAATTTACTACCCTGGAGGTCTTTGATGCAGTTTGGCAAATGGTTATATACTTTAATGGCCATATAATACGATCCATTTTTATATAGTGTAAGATGCGCTGGGGGTAGGACCAGGTTGCTACCACGACGCGAAATGTAGCGACTCGGCCTATCTCCGATCTTTTGAAAGTAGTGAGTATAGTTCCTCACGAGTCGGCATAATTCAAAAATATAAATAGAAGTTACTGTTAAAACTTGGAATTTTGCGAATAACATTCTACATGTGTCTTTATTACCTGCTAGAGCTATGATTCTGAGACATCGTTTTTGCAAAATAGACACAGCCGGTACATCAGTAGCGTTACCGGAGTTCTCGCAGCGCGTATGAGAATCGACTTAGTTTACCCACTACTGAACCAACGTGGAGCTTCCATGACAAGTTCGAGTCCACGATTATTCCCAGTAACGAAAATGAGTCGACTTCTTCGATTTTATGTCCCTCATGGGTTGTATTTAGACTTATTCTTAATCTCTGGTATGGTCTGAATTGCATTATTTTAGTTTTTTCGTAATTAATAATAAGGTTTATGTCTTCTAGTTGTTTTGAAATTTTAGTGAGTGATTCTTTTATTATTTTATGGACCTCACTCGCGTCGTTATAGTCGCAAGAGATTAAAAGTGTTGCATCATCTGCGAATAGCACTAGCTTATGAGGTGATATGGAAGGAAGCTCGTTTATATAGGACAAGAATAATAAACATCCTAGTACACTACCTTGTGGTATGGACCCTTGCACTAGTTCGCTGGAGGAGATATACTTTTGTAGTTCGCCAGTCGTTTCGTTGAGGTGTGTAATTTGTACAATTTGTTTTCTGTCTTTTAGGTATGAGCAGAGCCACTTCTGTGCTTGTCCACGTATCCCTAAGAGCTCTAGTTTTTTGATTAAAATATTATGTGAGACTCTATCATAAGCCTTGGACATATCCATAAAGATGGCAATGGCACACTTATTGCTATTTAATGTATTTAAAATTTCAAAATTACAATCAAAAACAGCTGTCGTTGTTGAACGGTTTTGACGGAAACCGTGTTGGCTGTCACTTAAAACATTATATTTCTCTAGAAAACCATATATTCTTTTACATAATATTGCTTCGAAGATTTTTGAATACACTGATAGTAGAGCTATGGGGCGGTAATTTGAAGCACACGATTTATCACCTTTTTTGAAAATAGGTTTAACAATTGCCAATTTCAAATTATCCGGAAATTCTCCCTTTTCATATGACTGATTTATAAGAAATGTTAACGGTAATACAAATTCTTCCACACAATATACAACCAATGAACCCGGGATTTCATCATGACCACTAGTGTTATTTCGTTTTAAATTTAATATAGCTTTTCTCACTTCTGATTCGGTAACGCTGCCCATAAAAAACGTAGATAGCGAATTAGAACTAAGTTGATTAAAGGTAGAATTATTATAATTGATACTCAGATAATACTTATTGAATGTCTCAGCTACTTCAGTGGGGGAGGAAATATTACAATTGTTTACATTTAAAGATATATTTGCATGTTTAATTGCTTTTTGTGTATTTGTTTTTTCCTTGATCATGCTCCACATTGTTTTATTTTTATTTCGAGCAGTCAAAAGTCTTTTTATATTTGAATTTCTCTTTTCAGAGGCTATTAATCTCTTTAATATTTTGTTATACGATTTCGAATATGTTTTTAAAGTCAAAAGATATCAGCCTGACCATGAACTGAGTGCCTAGTGTAAGTTTGACATTTGATCACGTTAAAGAAATCGAAAATTAGTATGACATTGAAACACCTCCTGGTGGCATACGAGAAGAGTTAATATTTTGTCATGCAAAATTTTTGTTTTCGTAAACGTAATCGAATGAATACGGATAATAAACAAAACTCACACTAGGCACCTTGACGAAATTCAGAAACAAAACGAAAAAATAAATGGGAAAAAGTATTTATGTCTAAGTCGTATGTTGTCTGCAGCGGTGCCGGTGTACCGGCGCGTGCTGGAGTGGCCGGGCTGGGTGCCGCTGATGAGGCTCACCTACTGCACCTACAACGTGCACCTGCCCATCATGCGCTGGCTGTGGGGCACCTTGCCGCAGCTCACCTACGGCTCTGGCTTGCATACGGTATTTATGTTAATGAGCGCGCAATCTAAACGCTTCTGTAGTCTAGTGGTCAAGAACCCGGGAACTCTAGGTCTATACCGGTGGGTGTACTCGGTTTGGGTGGTGGTAGAGCTTGTTTGTCCGCCTGGCTAGCTACCACCGTCTTATCTAAATATGTCGCCGTAACATCAATGTTTGTTGTGTTCCGGCAGCTAGAGATAAGATAGCCAGTGCCTCAGTAGTTGAGGATTCCGGGTGAAGAGTGCTTCCACCTTCAGCCTCATAATCACTTAACATCAGGTGAGATGAAAGCCAAATGCTTTCCCGTTAAAAAAAAAGCCGGCAAATGGTCATACTGCCCGTCTCGTCTGTTGGACAGCGGCCACCGCAGCTCATGGACGCTTGCGACACCAAGGGTATACACGCGCGTTGGCCACCCAGAAGCTTCTAGCCGCTCGGCCACGACCACTGGCGTCTTATCACCCGCGAGCCGTTTTCTAGTTCTTGGCTTTCTTTCTATCATTTATGACTATGGCTGCCGCAGTAGGTATAACGCGCAATGAACTACTTATAAGTCGCAATACGCTCTAGCTCGTTGCTGAGGCCTTTCGCTTATATGCTATGTGATATTACTGATAATCCAATCCTAATGATTCAATCTCCCTTTGTGATATTTTTCATGTGTGAAAACCTGAGCCATAAATTAAGTAATAGTCACTACGACTGAGCCCAGCAATTTGATGTTAAAGCTGACATTTTATTGAGGTAGGGGCGGACCAATAGAGTTCTTTTATTTTAACCTCGCTTCTCCGATAAGGAACTCCATTGGTTAATTTTCACACAGCTCTGCTCCGCTTAGCTCCTCTTCGCCCTGATCCGATTCGAACCCCTCTAGAGGGTACGGGGACATGCACAAGTGCGTGATGCCGTTCCTTTTAGAAATCTGACGGTGCTTCGTTTCACATGGCTTGAAAACTTTAACTTTCTTGTCGCCCCCAAAAAAGTTGGGTGACGCTGGATATGCCGCCTGAGGCAATAAGCAAACTCTCTCCAAATAAAATCCTCTCCACCTTAATGGAGAGTCAGCCTTATAAGTTGATGATAATGATGCTATTACGAGTATGACAATAGAAAACAGAGATTGCAATAATAAATTATGTTAATTCTACTCCTGCCAACAGCTTGACAAGGTGACGGGTGCCATTGGGCTATCATTCCTGCTGGCGACGATCCTGTGGCTGTTTGTGGAGGCACCCATCATTAACCTCGTCAGGAAGCTGTTCCCGGAAAAGAAGTCTATCTTGGAGGTCAGCAGCGAGCCCAAGAAGACGGAGTAGAACAGCAACAGAAACCTCACTAGAGACACTTAATACAGTATATGTTCTTTAATTGTTTATTTAAGCATTTCAACTTATGTGAACCTGTGAACACATCCAATGTTTGCAATCAATATATTTAGTGTTGTGAAACTTCTGTAACAGTAAGTTGTTAATTTAAATATATAGGTACAAACTATTAATTATTGATAACGAAAATATAAATAAAACATTTCATACGGATCTACTTGTGTTTATTTTACATAATATTATATAACGACGTTTCGCACCCTTTATAGAGTCCATGGTACAGATCGCGCCAAACTTTTAGTCCCCTTTGAAGTTGGCGCGATTCGCGTCGCAGTAGTAAAAAATAGGCGTCAGTAGGACGAAGGCGGGGACAAGCGGCAGGGCCTGACTGTGTACAGCTGCGCGAAGCAACTTCAGAAGGGACTAGAAGTTTGGCGCGATCTATAACTGGAAGACTGAAGTGTTGGTCGATTCAATGAGTATTTTATACGTAAAAAATGAGACCTTCATCACACAATCACACATAAAAAATAAAATTATATCACAATGAATATTTACAATCGATAACGGACAAATGCTCTTAAACCCTCGCGCGTCATAGATGTACGCACGGTCGTACGTAAGGTAGCCCGCTAATTATTCCTACAGCGCGGGACGGGTTTTATTATATTATATGTGTGCAATACCTAAGTTTGTATACCACATCATTGTATGTAATATCTTAGTTGTTTTAATATTTATTTAGTAGCTGAGCAGACTTCTGAGTTTTTATTATTATATTGTATACAGGGTGTTTGGTATCACCAGTTAACCCCGAAAATGGCAGATAGGGTACCGTTCATAGAACCCTGGAAAATTATGAACATAATTGAAAAGCCCCACATGGCCGCGATATTAATAAGAGAGAGTTAGGGATTCAGAATATACAGCCTATAATTATTTTCTTTTTCTGTTCAAATTAAATATTTTTGTACTTAGGGCTGCCATTTTTGTTTTTTATATTTTATACTTTTTTATGCTACGCTTGTGTTGCTATCGCAGCATCACCTAAACCGGTTCCGACGGAAGTTCAGCGCTAACCTCAAGGCTAGCATTTTGCTGAGTCGGAACCGTTTTGGGACTGTCCTATGATTTTTTCCATTTTTATCTGTATGTTTGAATTGTTTTATCCTAAATAAATTTATTTTGATTTGATTTGAAATAAATAAATAAATTTATTTTCAGGCAACAAAGTTTTTACAAACAGGCCCAAAGATATATACCTTACAAACAAACAAATACATACCAATATTAACAATTATTGATATTATATATACGAGTATATCTATGACGACAACCAACAAAATATAACAAGGGACTCCTTTTAATAATTTATTTTAGTTATTGTATTATATTGTTTAAGGTTTTTAGTTTTAGGTTCATTGTTAACAATTATTGTATATTGAGGTATTTGTTACTAAATAGAACTGTAAAGTGACATCCCTAGGTCAAGCGGATACGTTGTTCTTGGTCGGCAACCTCATGGTCAAACATTTAAACAGAAGTCGAAACTTTGCAGGAATAAACAAACATTTTGTAATAAAATAAATTTGACGTTTTTATGGAAATGTAAATATACTTTAATATGATTTTGCATCTTATTACGTGTTATTTATATTTGGTTGCGTGGCTGTTTCGGGAATTTTCTTTTTAAAGTATTTGGAACATAAACATTACATATAACAGTAGACTTATGGTAAATAAAGTTGATGTACTTACTTAATTGTCTAACACCTTACCCATATATAGATTCACAATAGCTACGAGTATATGGTATGAATCGAATTGTGTGTAAGCAGGTAACCAACTATAAATGAAAACAATACAAAAAAACTCACTTTTAGAATACCTAGTTAGAATTGGATAGTAGGAATGTATCTACTTTCCATTAAACTCTCATTTTAAATCTTATGTTTATAAACATTTAAATCTCACACACGTTTAATTACTTAAAACAGTAAATTATATTATATTTACAAATATAACTAACAATTATACTTACACATGTTTTTCAAATAAATTTTATAGGTACAGGGTGCCAAGTTTTATGAGAAATAGAGATCACTTTAACGAAAACGAGAATTTGTATGACAAAGTTTTAAGTTTTATTCCAGATTATGGTTAATAAAAATTTACGCTTTGTCGCAAACAAATCACAATTTGAAAACGGTGTTAAAAAATTCCACGAGTGGGATTTGAACCCTCACCCCCATGACATGCTGGGTCAGGTGCACTACCAACTATGCTATTGTGGCATATCACGGATCATGTCAAGCTCAAAACCGGTTCGTGGACATATTTTTTTTTTTAATTTACAAATTATTTAACATCAATAAACTAAATTCTCGTTTTTGTTAACTTAGTCGAATGTCACATAAACTTGCACCAGGCACTCTCATCATCATCGAGAATCTCGATGTTGCACGCCACAAACGCACAAACGCGCTCGGTCTATGATTACTTATAAAGCCACTATGATATACGCAAACCAGTGCAATCTGCACCAGGGTGCGAAATTATCAAAATACTAACACAGCTTGAACCAATAATTAATATGACTAACGTAATTGTTGTATTTTTATAACAAATTAAGAAATGCATAATAATTAGGGCTATAGTTAACTAACTTAAACTAATTTCGTAGTTTGTGTTTCGAAAACTTTTATTATTTTGACAAAGTAACTACAGGGATCTCTAGGTTATTTGCGAGAGCGCAGAGACACGCTCATGCGTATGAGTGGGGTAGGTAATAAGCAGAGGTCGGAATTAGGTAGAGTTATTTATGTACTTACACTGATTTCATACAGCGAAAGAATAAAGTGGATATGCCTCAAATCCCGAGATTAATTTTTAACCTAAATTTCAACCTCACCAGTCTAGGCTAGAAGCAAAAGTATTTTCGTATTTATAAAAAAGGCGGTGTATAAGTATGAGAATTTAAGACTATTAATAATTTGTATTGTGAATTAATGTAAATACTAATAAAAAATGTATGTTAATTATCTTTGATTTATTTGTCTTATCTATCTCTGAGATTTTATTATTATTTATTTGTAATATTGTTGGCCACACGGGATTGTCCATTAGAAATCCCGGGAAGATCCATAATAATATCAAGATTTCGATGCAAGTACATAAATAACTCTACCTAATTCCGACCTCTGGTAATAAGCCTTCTTTGTTCGATTAGGTACCTACAGTTAACATTAGCAAAGGTTTTATTATTATCAATTGATTACCAAACCAACTGTTATTATCATGATAATTATCATTGATAAAATTATCCCTTTGAACCATGGCCTGCAGCATCCACCATTTGCATCAAATCAAAATTTTGTGATCAAACCCTGAGGTTTATTGGCTATATGACCCCCCACCGCTGCAAGTCGCGTACGAGGCCGCCGAGCCGCTCCGCGAACAGTCGGTTGGGCTCGACGACGAAGGTGTCCAGCCCGGCGGCGGCGGCGTCCATGCGCGGCGCGCTCTCCGCCGACACCGTCACCACCGGAAGCAGCATCACGCCCAGTACCATAGCGTACGGCAGCAGCTGCAAACGACAATCGACTATATAAGTAACTAGCAGCCCGCCCCGGCTTCGCACTGGTGTACTTTTATTTTTAAAGATTTTGAGATATAAAATAATAATATTTTTTTTTTTAATATAGCCTATGTTACTCAGCGCTAATGTAGCATTCTAATGGTGAAAGAATTTATTAAATCGGTCCAGTAGTTTTTGAGTTTATTCGTTGCTAAGATACATACAAAAATACAAAGCTTTCCTCTTTATAATATGAGTATAGATTAAGTAAAGCCTAGAGATATACCTTCTGTCCCACTGCTGGCTGGGTAAAGACCTCCATCATTGAAATCAAGTTAGATGTGTATTGCCTTAGTCACCACGTCAATTGAGGGTTGGTGATTTTACAGACCTATGTAGCGAATGAGCGAGGAGCTCGATGGCGCAGTGGTTAACGCGCCCGGTCTGCGAGTGCTGAGGTTAAGCAACTTTCGCAAAGGCCGGTCATCAGATGGGCGACCAAAAATTTATCATCTTGAGCTCCTCCGTGCTTCGGAAGGCACGTAAAGCCGTTGGTCCCGGCTGCATTAGCAGTCGTTAACAACCACCAATCCGCACTGGGCCCGCGATGGTGGTTTATGGCCCGTTCTCTCTATCTATCCATAGGGAAGGCTCGTGCCCCAGCAGTGGGGACATAAAATGAGCTGATGATGATGATGATGATGATGATGTAGCGAAAAACACGAACCATAAATTGCCTGACCTGGGAATTGAAATGTTAACTAGCCTGTCAAGCCAATGTGAGCAGGTACCCA
Organism: Eudonia mercurella; assembly: GCA_963082485.1. Classification (NCBI taxonomy): domain Eukaryota; kingdom Metazoa; phylum Arthropoda; class Insecta; order Lepidoptera; family Crambidae; genus Eudonia; species Eudonia mercurella. The sequence goes on from OY720037.1 coordinate 18,088,961, forward strand.
CAGTAGTACGATTTTCCTTTTACTAAGTTGAAAGGAATATTGCTTGCATAGTACAGCATAGGTTATCGCTATTCCTCTGTTGCCAGAGGTACAGCCAGCCAAATGCTGGAGAACACTTTTGCTATCTGACAGTATCACAACGTAGTTGCTGGTTATTCGTTCCACATAGGATATTGCTTCAAAAATTGCATATAATTCTGCTGTCATAATATTATTATTGATTTTAACTATTCCATAAGTATGGTGTTGTGGGTCATACGTGGGTCGTACGCTGCCAATTACATTAAGTTGTTGTTTTGGATCCATCCGTTTAAATTATGTGCCATCCACCATATTTTTCATGAATTTCTTTTAATGTTTCCCTTTTACATGTTTCTAAAATTAATTTGGCTATAGCTACGTTAAGAAAATCAAGTTTACAAACAATAATACCAGCAGTTTTATTATTAGAAATCCAAGTGGGATCACTTATATTTACAAGATAAAACAAATTGTGAGGGAGTAACTTCACAGTGACGTAATACAGGTGGCTTGCAGCGTAAATCACAAAGTACTAGAAAAATTCAACGAGTCTTCAGCTTCTGGGGTCTCGGTAGCTCAGCGGTCAGAGCATTGGATATCGATCGAGCTTTCTGAGACTGGTTGACTTTTCCTAGTAAAATCTTATCTTGTAACTATATATAATTGTGAATGCAAAAGCGGCAACCGCATCCCATAGACGCTTGTGACACCAAAGGTATTAGGTACGCATCATTGATTCAAATAAATACTTTGTATCGAACCCGGGCGCCTAAGACCTTTGTACTAAATGTCTATAAAAACAATACATCATATTACAATCCCATTGTCAGAATGTGCCGTCTATACAATGAACTTGGTTGCACTTAATAACAACATCGACATATTTTCCATGAAAATACACGAATTTGAGAAAAATGTCCGGGAAATTCTCGGTCCGGCATCTCCCAATTATTAAGAAAATGTTGACAAACATTAACCTAGAATAAGTTTTCAGTATGTTATAATTCTGTTATTCACCATTATTATGTATATAATTAGTTATTAATTGAATATAAATTTAGATTAGGTAAACTTTAACATAGATGCTAATTATTAATCATGATGTGTACACATGTTTTAGATAGAAATTTAGCTCTTATACAATTATCATGCTTTTTTGTTATTTTTTAATTTTTATCTGTTTTGTGTACCTAATAAATAAATAAATAAATAAATAAATAAATAAGACTTTAGTTGTTACCTCTTTCAATTCCGAATCGAAATCCTTCCTAGGATAATATTGTTCCACATCAAGGTGGTAGAGCTCCAGCGCGCGCCCCAGCTGTTCGTGGTAGTGGTCTACGAGGCGCTGGTGGTGCTGCCTGCGGAACTCCTCGTCCGTGCCCGTCGCCACGAAGTAGATGAGGTCGCTGACGGGACACCCCGTGTATACTGTCTGGTAGTCGATGGGAAGCACCTCCACTGTTCCGTTCTGAAATGAACAAACAACTTTATTAAGTACTAGCTTTATTTTATTATTAAAAATGGGCTTCCTCTTGGCCTTATTCGAATCCCTAGAGCTACGAAGAGGAGGACGACGATGGAACGAGCTTGCCCAGAAACAACCTATTCAATCAGGCTTTAAAAGCCTTAGCGGTTGCACCCGCCGGCTAATTTTCAATAGAAATTGGATTATTTATATAAATAATAAAATACCTATAGCTTTCCACAAAAATAGGGCTATCAAATACAAAAAGCATTTTTCAAATCCGACTGGTAGATTAAGAGATTAGCGCGCTCCAACAAAAACAAACTCTTCAGCTTTATTATAATACTAGCTGACCCGGCGGACTTCATAGCGCATTTTTTTTAATATAGCCTATATTACTCAACGCTAATGTAGCGTTCTAATGATGAAAGAATTTTTTTAATCGGCCCACTAATTTTGAGTTTATTCGTTGCAAACATACATACATACGTATGTATTAATCATGCCGACAAAGTGTGAAGTAAAAATTTGAAAAATATTTATTTTAGGTTACATTCCCTACACGTGAAGTGGGGATGTAATTTATTTTCTTGTCTACCCCATAGTGTGTGTGGGGTATCGTTGGATAGCAATTTCAAAAATATTGCGGGTTTTTGAAACAGTGTTTTGATTAAGACATTCGTTTGGGAACTTTTAAGCTTTAAAGTGCAAAATTTTGCTAGAGTTTAGTTGTCCCTTGGAATTGAACCACGGTTTCTAGCATTCTACTCGAGGATCTACCCGTTCGGCTATCGACGCTTCCTTACCTGCAGAAACCTGCAGTTTCTTAATATCAAGTACCCCATGACAATGGCCGGGAAATTGCTAGCCTTGACCGCGTAAGACACTAGAGCAAGGCGAGGGCCGCAAGGTTGCGACATCCATCGACCGCGATAGGCTACACCAATGGCCGGAACCGGTGATGCGAGACGATCAATGAAAACGTAAAGTAAGAGTAATAGCCTATGCTGTCCCACTGCAGGGCACAAGAGGGTACAATTTATTTATTTATCTATATATTAATACGTGAAGCAAAAACTTTGTACCCGTTTTTACGAAAATTGCGCGGACGGAGGAGTATAAATTATCGCACACTTATAGTTTATATAGAGAAGGATTACAGAATGTTAATACATTTTTTTTATTATGCATAAAATACTTTAAATCAATAAAACAAACATTACACACACTACCGTGTATTTGACCCACACGCATATGTATTTGACATACACGCATCTTATATACTCTTTTCAAAAATTTCCAAAATAGAAGAGGAGCGGCTATACAGCCAACACGCTTCTATGCTAGGATATTACATCAAATAAACACTAAATACATAACAAATACGTAACTAAGGCAAATGTTGTGTTTCCTAGGATCTACAAATATATCCACATCCTGGACTTTTGTAAGAAAGGAGTTAAGGTGGTCGACCGCTCGAGCGCTGGGACTGCTGCAAGCATGTCGCGTGCGCAGGGCACATCAATACTGCTCAGTGCTCTACTTGCAAACTTCGCGTCATATGCCCAATTAGGTTTTTAAAAAATCAAGTCTTCGCTAAAATTTATGTGTACTGGCTAAACCATCACGCTTACCAAATGCGGGTTGGTAGACACACACCTGCTTCGGGAAAGTGCATCGGAAAATCCGAAACTCACTTTGCCCCACCTGGGAATTGAACCCGGGACCTCCAGATATCGGGTTTATCACTCAGCCACTGAGGTATACGAATATAAGAGTATGTACCGTATCTTTATATATACATATAAATCTTCTGTGCGTGTTTATGTTATCGAACTCCTTCTAAACGGCTGGAGCGATTTGGATGAAATTTTCTGTGTGTGTTCAAGTGGATTCGAGAATGGTTTAGATTTACAATTAGACCCGGTAGGTGGGTGGGGCTGCTATAAAGGTCCATCATGGGATAAGGGTGTTCTTAAGCGGACAAATGATGTGTTTGTTTTGTTGTCATGGAAACTGTCAAAGCGGTACGAAGTCCGCCGGTCAAAGCAGTAGAGTAGGTACGTGGAATGTTCACGGGTGTAACAAATAGTTACTTAGTTGCTTTTTATTAACACGATATAAGCTCATTGTTGATACAGAAATTTTACTCGATCCGATCCCGTACTCCTCGGAGAATCTGTAGGGGAAGGGGGGTCACGGGTTCGAGTCCCAGTATTGATGTGCTCGGGTTCGTAGGTGTTAGCACCTCTTTTAAGTCCTGGCTAGCTACCACCACGGTATTACTATTTCATACTGTGCTACCACTATCTTATCAAAGATGGCGGTGTTTGCGAGGACGAGGTCGCGCACGTACCTACCGCTCATAACAACACATTATCTCAGCTAGCATGTGTTTTAGGTCGCAGCAATTTCCGGATAGATAATGCACTCATCACAATTCACAATTCATTGAAAACAAAGGACAAACGATATGGTCAGTACATGTTACAGTTTGTAAAAATTATAGTTGCAAGTTAACAATTCAGGTAGGCTACTCTTGACGCAAACTCAATCTCAATACAATTCCAATGCGATTATTATGTGTCGATATTGGAATAAGTTTCGCAATTTCGGAACGCCTCATCTCGATAATAATTTGTTCACTCAATTTCCACGCAATTTAATTCCAATGTAGCGTTTGAATTTTTTAGATTTGGGATTGGAAATTGATTATTGCAATTGTGTTTCAAGAGTAACCCACCTGTAGGAGAGTGGTGCATAAGCTGAGCAAGAAATGCATGTACATCAGGAAATCAGGTTCCCACCTCTCAGACAAACGAGTTATATAAATCTAAGTCCTATACAAGATATTTTTCTTACATACTAGAAAAATATTACCTGCTGTATGGCAAGTGTAACAAAAAATAAAATAAAAATACAAATATTAACTAAAATTGAGAAAAACAAAACACAGTCAACACATAGTACCTATATTACTCGTAGTATATTTATGTTTAAAGTATCAATTATATCTCAATTAGTCTATTGAGTTTTTATTAATTAGTCTGTAATCCCCTTATTAATAAAAACTATTTAAGCATTATTTAGTTAAATATTGTTTTGTCAACGTCACACAAACGTCATTTTGAATTTGAGAAAAAGAGACAAAACAATGATTAACTAAATAATGCTTAAATAGTTTTATGAATATGGGGGTAATTGTATAAATTGGCTCATCTATATGAATTCGAAAGCCATCTGATCGATTCTCATTTTAATGAACACCATTGATCGATTACTCCATTGAACGATGCCTCAATCCTAAGATTATATATGTACGTATGTAAATAGCATCATGAATTATACATTTTTAAGTACCGCTTACATAACAGCTACATGTGTTTGCAAGGTCGCCTCGACGATTGGTCACTTAGTGATGATGACATAGGAACTGTTTGATTATAATTGATTTTGTCTATGCTGCCACAGATTAGTTATAAGTTACTACGTATGCTGCCATTTGTATGGTTCTGCAAGTCACCGGAAGTCAAACATAGCAAGTAAAAGTTTACTTGTTTTATTTGGCTTCTGGTGCAGCGGTGTTATTACAATTGGAATAGGTAAAATAATCAAAAGTAATAGTAAATTTTACTTTTTAATTTTAAGTGCTCATTGCTCCACTGAATCTGAATTAAATATTTATAAATACAATGAAAAAATTAAATGCCTACCCGACCCAGCCAGGAATCGAACCTGGGTCTTCCGCAATCCGGGTGGCTGCAATGACCATTATGCTACCGGGAAGGCTGACGTAAGCAATACATTTTTACACTGCTTTTTAATTTAACTTTTAATTGTTCCGCTAAAAGCACTCAAAAATTAAAAAGCAGTGTAAAAATTTAGTGTTTAGGTTAGCCTTCCCGGTAGCATAATGGTCAGTGCAGCCGCCCGGATTGCGGAAGACCCAGTTTCGATTCCTGGCTTGGTCGGGTAGGCATTTAATGTTTTAATTGTATTTTACTAATATTTAAAAGTAATAATGTTTCATTCAAACTTTTTGTTATTATATACATACCTACCACGCTCGCGCCAATATGTACTCTGTGTTCGCGCAACGTACACATATTTATACCCTCTCACGGACACGAATCTCGAAATCATCGAAACCCCTTTTTGTGAGGGTCCATCGTTATATATTCGCAACAAATCATTTTTATGATGTAATAATACTTACATAAATATATTATTATTTATTTAAAAAAGACCGTCAATAAATCATATTTTAATTTCTCCTGAATGCTCAGGAGCATCAATAAGCAGTATGAGAACAATGCGAAATAATTATTTAAGAAGAAGTAAGAAATGATTGAATTACCCAATAATTTATTTAATAGTAAAAACTACATCAACGGTATATATATAGAATTAACATACATTTAATATTAATTACACGACCTCGACTTTGTCCCCAATTATGTCTTAAGCCACAAGTAATGTACTTCTAACCCTGTGCTAAAAAAAAACCTTTCACTTAATTTATTCTATAATGCTAATATTTTGATTGAGCACTAATCATTCTCAAGACATTATAATATCAGCTGATTTGAAGTTGTCTGGTGCAAATAGCCTTTTAAAGGACGTGAATCGTGTTGAAACTTTAGACCCATACGACACTGAAAAGGAAATGTTGACTAACGATTTAATTTCAAAAAATCCCATATTATAAACTACTCTATCGTCAATATTTATCTTTCTTTCTCTTTCAAGCGTCGTATAGTAAATATCATCATCAGCTTATTTTATGTCCTCACTGTTGGGGCACGAGCCTTCCTTATGGATGGATAGGGAAAACGGGCCATAAACCACCACGCGGGCCCAGTGCGGATTGGTGGTTGTTAACGACTGCTAATGCAGCCGGAACTAATACTAAATATAATTGGTACAGAATAGCCTCACCTGTCTCTTAAACAGCAAATTACTGAGTCTGTAGTCTCCGTGCACCAGGACGGGTCGGCTCCTCCTCGGGGCATGGTAGTCGATGTACGTCTTTCGGATATCACAGTTGCCCAAATAATTTGCGACTTTCTCTCTTAAGCCCTCATCGAGCACCTGCAGAGCGCGGCCAATCATCTGGGAAAATACACCTTTAACAGATTCATCTTCAGGCATAACCTCGAATTGAAGCTTCTTGGATAACTCAGCAAACTCTTCCGGGTCCTCTTTCTCCAGGATAATGGACAACGCGTGAAACTTAGCCAGGGCTTCGACAGATTTCGACGCGTGCTCCCAATCCACCGACTTCAATCTATCGTATGTGGTGTAACCGACAGTCGTCAAATTCTCTAAAACTACAGTCTCATTGCCGGTCTTCAGACTGCCACCGTAGTATTTTGGGAAGATGTATCTTTGCTCCTGAGGTACTTGGTACTTTTCTTGCAAACTGTCGCAGAGTTTGACTAGTTTTGTGTAGATGATATTTTCTGTGCGAAATAGTCTGTCGGCGTTGACTTGAGACCTGACCTTCTCGCTGAAGGAGCCGACTTTGGCGAAGAGATTAAGGTTTTCTTTCCCAGGAGAGGCGACGGTCGCGACGAACAGCTTGGACGTGTAGTTGGCGCCGTCGCTGGTGATCGGTTTGATATGGACCTGTGATTCCTGGTAGTCATGGTCGCGCGCGATGCTGCGCAGGACCTCGAGCAACGTTTTCTCGGCGTCCGCCATGATGGGCGGCGGTTGAGCGACTATCTCGGCCCGTGGTCGCGCACATCTATGGGATGACGCAACGCTTTTGAGATCATTACGGCCTGTTATTGTGTCACAAGTCACAACGGCATTGAGTAGATTTGTAGCAGAGCTGAGAAAAAAAACTGGTAACAATAAACTTTATAAGAACTTTTAACGGAAAAGGAAGGCAATAACGCCATGTACAACATAATTTGAATTTCGATGGAGTGCACAAGGCTAATACTTACAAGACACGGTTTCCTGTCATTTCTATGTACAAGTAAACATTGACAACAAAAACAACCAAAAATAATTGTGTATTTTTGCCTATGTCCAGCAGTGGACTAAGATAGGCCGATGATGATGATGATGATGATGATGACGAACCAAAATTAAGTGTCATCACATTCCATAAATCATTAATTACACATTTTCTACAAGCGGAACTCGAACCCGCACCATTTGACATAGCCACCTCGTAGTCGGGCGCACTACCAATCTACTTAGTTTGTAAGCTAAAAGGAACCTTATTAATGTAGATAACTAAGTTATTATAATTTGCGCGTAACAAAATTCCATTTTATTATAATTTTATGATGTACCTATTTATCATTCATTTAGTATTTATTAGTTACACTCAGATTGACAAATATACGTTTCACAACTTTAGCTTCAGTCAACAGTCTTTTGGCAATGGTATCGAGTTAGGCAAACTACTTTTCGCAGTAAAGGTATGATCGATGATTGCTCAACTAACAGGTATTTCGCAAAATAACGTGTTACCGAAATATTGTTTGCCCTTTCTGCGTACCATCATTTGTTTGATTTGATCGAATGTTGAATAAAAGTCACACTGTGGCTCTTTCTTCTGCGACTTCGGGCACTTAGTGCTGGATTTATTCACCACTCTTTGGTAATGAAGAGAATTTGAGAATTTGTGTGACAATAAAGCAAAAGCGCCTTCTTGTGACAAACGAAGAGAGTTGAAATTTTTCACAATAATTTCTTACAAATTATTCTCGTTTCATCAACGTGATCGAAATATCGAGGGGCAAATAAAATCATTCTAGACACCCTGATCTTAACACAGAGTAACCTTTCATAAAGGTATGTATCATCATCATCAACCTACACACATCCACTGCACAGGACATATGCCTCTCCAAGAGCACGCCACTGAGCACGATCCGCGGCTACTCTCATCCAGCTCTTGCCAGCCACCTCCCGAAGATCGTCGTTCCACCTAGTCTTGAGAGCGTCCTACTCAAGAACTCGTTTACTCCATCGGTAGTCGGTTCTGCAGCTAATATGGCCGGCCCACTGCCACTTCAGCTTGCTAATCCTGTGGGCTATGTCGACGACTTTGGTTCTCTGTCGGATCACCTCGTTCCGGATCCGATCCCTCAGAGAAACTCCAAGCATAGCCCTTTCCATAGCTCGCTGAGTGACTTTAAATTTGTGAACCAGGCCTACCGTAAGTGTCCACGTTTCGGTTCCGTACCTATGTCATGACGGGTAGGACGCACTGATTGAAGACTTTCGTCTTTAGACTCTGGAATAAGCGACGTAAAGACCCGACGTAATTTCCCATATGCTGCCCAGCCTAGCTGTATCCTTCTGTTGGCCTCTTTCTCAAAGTTGTTTCTACCCAAAGAGAAGAGTTTGAACGAGGAAGACATACTCCTTAACAACTTCGAGAGTGCTGCCTTGAACTGCAATCGGTCCCGGAGTGGCATGTTTGTTAAACATAATCTTGGTTTTGTCCAAGTTCATCCGGAGACCGATGCATAGAGAAGAATCAGCTAGGCCGTTCAGCATGTATTGTAAATCCTGCACCGGTTCAAAAATCCCCTCCTCCGCCGTCTTCTTAGGACGTAGACAGACGTAGTGAAGTTTAGGTACATTGTAGTGTCGGTAATTTTCAGTCACGTCTTTTCCAGATATTGATTACCTAAGTTAAATTAACGGTGTTAACGGAGTTAAAGTAACGGTACCTACCTACATTTTATAATATTTAACGGGCTCGTTCTGCGATTGGTGAAGGTTAGATACTTTCGCAAAGGCCATTATCGGATGGGTGACCAGAAAAGTTTGTAATTTTTCATTACAAAAAACCGTAATCAAGGTCGCTGATTTGAATGTCTGCCTGGGTTCTATTAAGTGTAACGTATTAAATAACGAGTCGGCAAGTGGATGAGTTGTGAATTGTGATGATCGGCACATATCGAGATCAAGGTAGATCGTTGCTCCGAGTAATATCTCTCTAGGGTTGAGCATAGTTTTTTTTTTTATCTAAGCTTTTACAAGATTTTCAGATTGAAATGACACTAAATGGGACCACGGAAACTTTTGATGTTACAGTACGGCAAAAGGGCTGCAATTTAATAACCTTTTCAAAGTCATAGTCAAGTAAAAATTATTTTATTCCAAAGAAACTTAATTATAATAAATGTATTAATTCAATTCAATTCAGTTCATTTATTTGCATTTTTTGTGTATATAAACGTCTTACAAAGTATAGAGTGCTTACAAGAACCATTAAGGGTAGGTACAGCAAAATCTTATAAATAATAATAACTAGCTGACCCGGCGGACTTCGTATCGCATTTCTTTTTTCTTTTTTTTAGCGCTAATGTAGCATTCTAATGGTGAAAGAATTTTTTTGAATCGGTCCAGTAGTTTTTGAGTTTATTTGTTGCGGATTGCGGAAGACCCAGGTTCGATTCCTGGCTGGGTCGGGGGGGCGTTTAATTTTTTCACTGTATTTTATAAATATTTAATTCAGATCCAGTGCAGCCATTAGCACTTAAAAATAAAAAGTAAAATTTACTCTATTTTTCAAATTTCTCCTTTGGCTACATCGTATGAGTAGTGTTGATTAATTTTTCACTGTATTTTATAAATATTTAAAAAAGACTGTTGAAAAAATACAAGTTTTCAAATTCATTTCAAATTGTTCGCAACAAAATTTGCCTAAAATTATATATAACCATAATCATAAATATAGCTTTAGCTTGTCTTATTCTTAACAAGGTCTTTGTTTAATCCGTAGTCATTCGATTAAGTTTTCGAAAACGAAAATTAGTATGGCATTGAAGCAGCGCCTCCTAGCGATGTTGCCAGGAAGCGGTCGTATGTACGAGAAGAATTAACATTGTGCCATACAAATTCTCGTTTTCGATAACGTGATCGAATTGCGAATGAAACTCGCATTAGGCACCCTGACTACAGTTTTAAAAGCATATACTGTGCCCTGGCCTTTAACCTGTCATCTGCTGCGAGCACTGATCAGTGGCAAAACAATTAAAATTCTATTGTGTCTGTATTCACGGTGGATGACATGTTAATATCTGTAAAAATATTAAGATCGGATCTTGATGACCTTGGACGTAGTTGTTCACGTTGAAAATATGGTTTTGCAATAGATATATTGAGTACTAATAGAGTACCGTATGAAGACGGCAGCCGTTAAAACCCAACAACCCGCAATGGGCTAGCGTGTTGGATTAAGGCCCGACGTGCGAAGGTCTTAGCAGCAGGAAGATCTCACTTACCTATAACTGCAGATGATGAATATATTATAAATACGAAAGAAAGGATGTTTGGTTATATATCTCAATCACGCCGTTACGCTAAAGACGGATTTCAATATTAATAGGTAGGTAATATAAAAGAAGGTAATACATAAAATAATAAGAGGCAGTCGGCTAGTCAGAAAATAAAACGAATTACTATTAAATTTTTCCTTTTTATTATCTCAGGAATAGTTGTTTCCATATTAATATAATATCATAGTTTCATTACAGTGAATACATGTCAGCAGGTAATGACGAATGCACGTACGCTGGTACTCGACTGGTTTCCCAATAAACTCATAATCAAAATAATAGCCACTTCTGGACCACACTGAAAAGGCAGAACCGCGTCCGTACCACAAAGTACAGTCAACAAAAAAGCATACAGAATGTTCTAGAACCGAGTAAGTTCTTAGAACTTGGTAAGTACCTAAAGTTAATTTTGATGTTTTATATCAATCGGTACTTTATTTCACTACATCACGCTTAAGTAACTGATTAAACAGCGTACTTAACTTAAAAGGTTCCACAAGCTCCCAAATTACTAAAGCGTTAATTTATTAATATGCAAATTTACTAAAAGTGGCGTTCAAGAATATGAGCTTGAGGCCCTTTGGGAAAGAGTTAATACATTAATTTAATTTAATAAGAGGCTTTTTAGTGATATTTGCGATAATTAATGGTTCATGCTATCTTTTCGACCTGTTCGCAAGTAGCCAGCGAGCGGGACCAGAAAAGTAGACAGTATACAAAGCGACCTCACACCCCGCGCGTCGCAACAAAACACAGCCATCAAACAAAACGGAAACACATGTTCACACATTTTAGGTCGTCATTGGAGCAACTTTCCATTACCTCTCCGAAACCCGGAGTACCGACATTCAATAATAATTTACTTGGTCGTACACGCTATATTATTAGAAACGTACACAACTTCTTTATATAAACATTTATTTTAATAATTTAACCACAATATTATAGTACCTAAGTAGTAGAATTTTCCTAATCTTGCATGTAACTACAGCGACGTGCCATAAACAATATTTAATTTGTTTGTCGTCAAACAATAGTTATTATTATATGAACAGAGTTACAACGACCATTTGCTAAAGTATTATAAAATTATAAGCTTCGTAAAAAATGCAGTCATCAGCTTAAGAGTAACAGAAGAAAGCTAACGTTTATAGATAACAGGCGATATGTGGGTATTAGTAACATCGTAAGCCTAAATTAGGGTTTACGGGCCGGTCACGACTCCTAAGGGGAATTATCCTAAATATTGAACATAGCAAATAGATATCAAACAAATATAAAACACAGTTACATTTCCTAAGTTTTTTTTTAATAATTATAATGCCCTAAGATTTTTGAAAAGTTGCTTGTCACAGCCATCAATCGTACCAACATTCATTTCAAATCTATTTTTTAATGGAATGGCAACAATTGTCTGCTTTTTTTATCTTATAAAGTTATTGTTAGTTTTATAATCATTCTTTAATTAATACACAATGTCTTTTTATAACATTTGATTCAGAACGTTGACCCGTATTATAAATTTAAAAAGAAAAGTAAAATTTTGCTGCATATTAAATTTTAAAATTATTAAATATTTAAGTTAATTTCCCTCGGAGTAACGTTCGTACCTTCCACCCTGTATAGTATAATATAGTGTCCGCGGCCCTTCGGGAAATCTGATCGGCTTTCTCCACTAACACCTTCTACTAATCCACTAGATAACCTACCGACGGGTTTCAGGACAGTGGAAGAAGCCCATCCATATTTCACAGATAGAAAACATCTACGTACGACGCTTAATCACAAGAATCTTTGATTATAAATAGTTATTGTATCTTAGAACAATCTCTCCATCCCCAACGCAAAACAAACAAATCATGATATGAGATACATTGTACTATAATTGCAGTTCTGTAAACGTTCATCCTTGGACCTGTGACGAAGGTAGTAAATAAATGCGTTAATTAGTAATTAACAGGTCATATACAATTTGTTAATGCTTCATCCGTGACCATAACGTGTCCATGTAGAAAAAACCTAAATATCAAACTTAATAGAAGTGAAATCAAAATAAATGTTATTATGAACGATATGTAGGACTTGCACAAATGACATACTGTGGACGCAATGTAAAATACACCAACAGAAGAATCATTCGTTAGCTTGTACAGGCTTCTGCACATTAGACTACAACAAACTGTCAAATTTTCTATTGTGTGAGCTTAAAACACACTTAAGCCGAGTCACAAATTCAAACCAGACAGTGTTACAAATAAACACATCTGCAGATTAACTATCTGTTTTCCTCCAACTTTATATAGTCTAACAATATCAATAAGCGTTTAAGGGGAGCATCTATACATCACACTGAGCATGCTCACCAAATTTAGTCCAAAACTACAGGCTCATTACCGAGATAATCAACAAAACATTATCATAATTCAACAAAAAATACACCCTTTCCAAACCCGTACAGCTGTACAGTCGCCATCAGATATATCGGAGCGGCCAAGGTGTCCATATATTTCTGAGCAAGACTAAATTTCTATAAATTCTGCACTCTCCAAATGCCATTTATATCGCAACTACTGCAATGCCATAAACATCTGAGCATGCTGTTTTTCAATAATTTCTTTGCGTATGCAAGTCCAGTCGAAAATATCTGATCGAACAAAATACCAAACGTATCTAAGCAACAAAGGCGTTCACAAATATATGTTCATTTAAGCAAAATATAGCTTAAGATTTAGCATTAAGGTTACATTTTCAATACGTTTTTGTCTACATCTTGGTCTTTGTTAAGAATATGATGCGATATTTGTCATATTAGTGTAGCAATTCACAAAACATATTTAATACCGAGTGCCAGTGTCAGGTATAAAATGGACCCTTGAAGCGTTACAGTTATCTATACGTTGGATGTCAAGTTCACTGGTTAGCAATTAAAGATGTTAAAAGTAGACATTTCGAATAGCCCGCCGAAACAAGTAAGTAGTGTGTGAATTTCGTATTTCAAATTTTGACAATTCACGAGAAGAGTAACGTAATGTCAAACGATATATTTGTCCCTTTTCAAAAGTCGTGTAATTTTGGCATTTAACAGCGGGAGAATAAGCGAAATGTCAGTTATTCAGAATTCTTGGTTGTTGTCAAATTATTGAAAAACAGCATGCTCAGATGTTTATGGCATTGCAGTAGTTGCGATATAAATGGCATTTGGAGAGTGCAGAATTTATAGAAATTTAGTCTTGCTCAGAAATATATGGACACCTTGGCCGCTCCGATATATCTGATGGCGACTGTACTACACGCGCACAAAGATAGCCGAACATGCACACAACTCGGAGCAAACTGAGCTGACTAACATAAACAAAACAATGACGCTTGTGTGCGTGTTAGTAAAGATACAGCATGTTTCATGATGTGCATTATTTTAATTGATTTAGTTTGTTAGAAAACATAACTTTGAAAAATCATTGTATTCAGAATGATGTATAGATACCGCCCTTTAACGTTCGCTTATTGATTTTGTTAGACCCTGTATGTATATGGCATATGGTTGAATATGTATTGAAGAAATTTGACAGTTTTGGAAAGGTCGATGTGCAGGCGCCCGGCCCGTGTGGACACAATCAGAATGCCCGCATTTTGATTTTTGCGAATCAGTTTGCGCAAGTCGTACAGTTGATTTAAAAACATGTTCTATTTTAATTAAATTTCGACAACAGTAATGCATCAATCGTTAAAACTATTCACCGCGTCTACTTTATGGCTCAGGTATTTCTGATTCCGAATAATCTTGATGGATCTCATAAGAAACTATTCATTCCTTTCTCGTAACATCCTTTTATCATTTCATCAAATCAAGTTGAATCAATTTGAACTGAACAGCAGCTAATAGGCATTTTATGGATAAAATTGCACACAGATAGGCCAGGAATCAACAGTTTCACAATCCAATATAGACATTAGAAATAACTTACATATTTCGTTGCATACAAAAAGCGGTGAACATAAAGCCGCCATCGGTCGGCGACAGCTAACATCGATTGCAAGGATGAGAGTTAAAATCTATCATAAGTTACATACAACAACGAT